>JAVCKT010026797.1:0-12493 GCA_032273925.1 Rhynchotus rufescens | reverse complement strand
TTCCCAGCCTCTTTTTTTTTTTTTTTTTTTTTTGATATCTCTACTATAGCACTAGGTGTCAATGTTTGAAACCGCACAGGTTCATCACAGCCACAGGTTCTTCCCTGTAGAAAGGGACCTGAAAAGATCTTTGCCTTTTCTAAGGGTAATAAATGGTGTCAGCAGGAGGTGGGTTTTCTTTTCATTGTAGCAAGGTGCCAGTTCTTCAATGAAGTAAGAGGATGATCTTTAAACCTCCTAATTGGAGGTTCTTCTGGCTCTTCTGAGAGAGACTTTCTGGAAATAAACTTTTTTTTTTTTTTAAATGCAAACTGGGTTGTTGCAATTACATATCCGCCTGGTTATTTCTGTAAATAACTCTGAAGTCTGGAGAAAAGCAAGAGAAACACTGGCCACTAGTAAATGCCTAGACAGGAGTTAAAGAACGTAAAGAGTGAAGTCAGGAACTGGGTGAAAGATGCACAGAAATACATATATGCCACTGCGATAGAGGATGTTTACTTTCCTCTGGATGGGTAGCAAACCAGCACTCCTGCCATTACTAGGCAGCATTAAAGCATCCCAAGAAGCAGCAGATATTCAAGATCCAGTAATGTTTATTGTGAGGTTACAAAATAAATCTTCCCGCTGGTGCGTTTGCCATTTTACAAGTGCTAGAGTTGAGTTCTGAGAATTACCATACAGTCCTGAACTACACATCCTGGGCTCTAACCCTCACTGTGGTTTCAGTCAGAAAATAGTGGCCCCTAGTGCCCTTCCCCAAAGAGCAGCTGTGAAGGAAGGTAGTGGAACTGCTACAGCTGTCGTTTTTGCAGGGACTGAGTGTTCTCTATGCTGACAGTCGTTAATGGGCTTATAAGGGGAACAATGTTGCTATTTTGTTTTGAAAAATAGATACGTCTTTTTCCATATATTTTGCTTTTGCTACTTCACAGATGGGCTACGGCAGCAGAGCTCTGACTTTACTGCAGATGTACTATGAAGGCAAATTCCCTTGTTTGGAAGAAAAAACAATTCAGAAACCCAAAGAGATTGCAACTGTAAGCAGTGAGGTATGGAGCTCAGTGTGTTTCTTGTATTTTCTGTTGTGCCAAGCTGTTTGCTTTTCACTATTAGCCTTGCTATTGATTATTGTATTGTATATGGGAAGGGAATGCTCTTGCTTATTTATTTATTATACAGAATGAGAGGTTTGTTTGCAGGTTGTTGTGAGGATGCTCCCAATGCAATCCATTTCCACTTTCTCTTCCAGACTGTTAGTTTGTTAGAAGAGGTCGTGACCCCTCGGAAAGACTTGCCTCCTTTGCTTCTCAAACTCAGTGAGAGACAAGCTGAGAGCTTAGACTATCTAGGTGTATCTTACGGCCTAACACCAAGATTACTGAAGTAAGACTTTATTCTACTTGTTGGTTAAGACCAGTGTAAAAATATAACTGCTGTATATGGTGGTATTTTACACTTTGGACATTCTGTTTTTCTCTGCAGGCTTCATTTGTTTCTAAATCTGGGGCGGCTCCAAGTCCTGTCCTTGGTGCTCAGTAGAGTTGGACTTAACCATTACTAACTAGTTCCTGCAGGGTAGTTTTTCTCAAACTCCTTCTGAGTGCAAAGCAGTTCTTGGATATCTCTGTGACCCTTCTGAACGTTAGCTATTTTTAATTGCTAGTAACAGCTCAAATTCTCCAGACTGTAAGAAGAACAAGCTATAATTAGTAGGAATGAGTTAAACGCTGTCAGTTGCAGAAGCTTGAGCCACTGCTAACTCTAAACCTATTTTTTGTTTCTTGGCTAATGTAAAAACTTTTCAGCAATAACTACAGTTACTTCTCACATTTCTTATCATGAAAGAACTGAGTTACTGCACCAGTAGATCAATATAATTTAGATTTTTTTGATTTATCTTAAATTTGACCTCTATTTTACAATAGAGATTAAAAAAAATATAATGCTATCCTGCAGATAGGAAACTGTGGCCCATTTTGTTTCATGGCCTGCATCTGGCTGAGTGCATGACAGGTTGGGATGCTGAGCCTTTTAGCAGTGCAGAAAAAAAAAACAGCAAAATTTCATGGCTAACACAAAACACTTTTAATCTTAAAGCAAATGGTTCAGATATCTTTCTTTATTAAATAGTCCTTCCATTAGGAGGGCGGAGGGGAATAAAGTGCTTGACTATTTTTTATTTTTTAATTATTTGTCTTAGCTGTGGTAAGATAGCTAAATGGAGAGAGAAGAGCAGAGTGGGAAGAGGATGGGGTGCACATGTAGGGCTTCCTGCCAAAATTCACAGCATCCTGTGCAGCTGATGAGCAGCTATCCTGCGGCCTGCGGAAGTAGGTTGCCAGGGACCATTGCTGTTCTGGGGCTTGGCTGCTTTCTTATGTCTGGGATGCCATATGTTTGGTCCCAGCAGGTTTCTTTTCTTCATCCTGAGGCAAGTGAATTGCCACTAAGATGCAAGGGGATATGGAAGGGGAGAATGGAAAGGGAAGGCAGCAGGGTTTTGCTGATGAGTCTAGGATTCTCTGTGGTGCACAAGAGATTATTTGGAACCTGGAAGCTGCCAGGGAAAATCAGTATTCACTGATAAAAAGTAGTCTCTGGTAGAAACTGCCAACCCTTCAGGCCTTCCCCCAGGGTATCCCTTAGGAGTTTGTGACTTTATTGATGAAAACCTGTTTGCCTGCTTTTTAAAGGAGGTCATGGGAGCCTCTTGGATTCAAGTGCTCTTTTTATCATGTCTGTCAGTCTTTTGCCTGAAACACAAAGTTTGTTCATTTTCTGATGTCACCATCATCATTTTGCAGTCTTTTGTAAGTTAGAATTTCGGTCAGGTTCAGTCCTATTCCTGATGTCTTAAAATTTTGCTACTTTCCAGTAATTTTACAGTGGTTAAACTGTGCTTGACTATAAGTAGCGTTGCAAAACCAACAGCTCTGTAGCACTCAGTGCATTTTCTCCTTTCTCTTTTTCCAGGTTTTGGAAGCGTGCTGGATTTGTGCCAGTTTATTTAAGGCAGACACCAGTAAGTAGCATGAAATCCAGCCCTATTGATATCAGTGAGCATCTTTCTACTGTCTTTAGTAAGATGTGATTTGAGCAGTAAAGGTATCTGAGACTACATTCGTTTGTTCTGTGTTCGCTTTTGTTCTTTAGATCTGTAGCTCGTTAAAAGGATTAAAGTTACAGGTTTACATGTGTGGTCCTCTCATTAGTCTGCTCTCTGAAAAATAGAGCAGAGATACTGCTATTCAGGGTCATTACTGTGGTTAATGATAAAAAAAAAAAAGTGGCTCCTGAACTATCCTACGCCTTCTAGGTGCTCACTAAAAATAGCAATAGAAATTACAGAACTTCGGGAGAGAAAAACTTGTTTGCTGTGTGATGAACAGAGATGCTCTACATCCTATGTCATTGCATCTTCCATTTGATTTCCTGGCTTTTGAGCTGTGTGTGGGGGATTTGCAGTACTAGGGAATAGCAGTTATCTTAAGAAGCCAAAATCCCTCATCATTGAGACTATTACCAAACAATTACCAAATATATAAACAATTATATACCAAATATATAAACAATTATAAACAATTACCAAATTGTTTAGGACATTGCTGGAGCTTATAGTTTATTCTTTAGATAGTGGTGATCAGGAGCAGTTGATATGTGAACTGTTGTTTTATAAGATCTTGGCTTTCTTTAGTTGAGTATAGAGAGGTAAATGTTCACGGAAATGATGGGCAATATATCTTCATTACTAGAATGACCTGACTGGTGAGCATTCATGCATCATGCTGAAGATGCTGAATGAAGAGGACACGGAACAGGAACCTTGGCTTATTGCCTTCTGGAAAGGTAACTGAGCTCATTTTGCTAATGTGAGAGAAATCTTCTGGGATATTTGTTGTGCATATCCACAGGAATCATTTATTTTCTCATCCTGTCCTGCAGATTTTAGGAGGAGGTTCCTTTCTCTTCTTTCCTACCAGTTCAGCACATTCTCTCCCTCATTGGCATTGAATATTCTGCAGAACAAAAATATCAAACAGCAGTCACAACCCCGTGAGTATCCAGGCTCCCAATATTAACTTAAATCACAATTTAATGTCTTTGTGTAGGTTTTTCAGAGTTTTCAAATGCAAGCATGGTGTGATACCTTTTGTGAAGTGCTGTCACTTCCTCTTGATCAGTTATGTTTTGTCCCCAGTATCCAAAAATTGCTTGTATTTCTGAGGAAAAAAAAAAGAGGAGACTTTCAGTTATTGAAGACGATGTATTTCCTGTTTGTTTGTTTATCTGTTCTGGAATGAAAGATTTACGTACTGCAAAACTAGAAGACTCCTGACTGTAATTGCTGAAGCATGACAAAACAAAGTGCAGCGGATGGAGACAGGAGCCTGCCAAATCCAGTGTAGAAATAAAAAGGAAATCTTGAGTAGCAGAGGTCAGTGGGCAGAGGAGCAGCTTGCTTAGTAGCTGAGGAAGAACCTTGTCATCAGAAATTTGGAAATTGGAACTTGATGCCTTTCTAAGAGATGCTTCAGTTCAGCTGCATGTTATTGGGCTTGATGCAGCATTTCCTGGGGGAAATACACAGTCAGTGTTACAAAAGGGTCAGGCAAGATGGTTCTAATGGTCCCTTTTAACTTAAAAGCCCTCAAATTTGAAAGGAAATGGCTTTATTTTAACATGCCAAGCCAAGGAATCCTCTTGAGAGAACTTGGTAATTTGTGTCTTGTGGGTTTTTAATGCCCTTGCCTACATGAAAGGGACAGGATTGTTGCTGCTACGAGAAAGTCCTTTAGCAGTAGAACCAGGTGCAAGACGGCAAAAAAACCCTGTGTGGATTGTAGTTATCAGCCTGCACTATTTTTAGTTCTTAGATGTGTTTGAGTTGATAGATTAGTCTGTTTTAGCAGCAGTATTCTTTTTCACACAGATGTATGTCTGTCTGAAAATACTTTGAATTGCCAAGCCAATCTGGGTGACAGAGTTAGACCTGGGATATTAGGTTCAGGGCTGTGTTGGGATGTGAACCTCTAGGGTAGCAGTTAGCCTTCAATTAATGATGTAAAAAATGAATTTGTTAAGTACTGAGGTCCTGCACAGCTGGGAAGACCAGTTCTGACACTATGACCTTTTTATTATTCAGCCATCAGCCGTGCTGAATTAGAAGCTGTTTTCATCCCCTATGACCTGAAGAGGTTAGAGATGTACTCCCGCAATATGGTAGACTACCATCTGATCATGGATATGGTGCCTGCTGTTGCCAGGATGTTTTTTCTCAACCAGCTGGGTGATATTTCTCTTTCTGCTGCCCAGTCGGTACGTATCGCTGTGTGAACAAGCTCTGCTTTACCTTTCGTTGTGCCTTCCTGCCATCTCCTACATTAGGAGCACTTTCCCATTTCATATGTCTTCTTGAAAGAAAGAAAATCCCTTTGCTTCTGGTAATTGCTTATTGTATGGTCTTTCTGCTTTCCTGCTTTCTCCTACTTGTAATGTTCTTCTACCTTTTGTGTTTGCTTTGAATAAAGTCTGTAAAAATCATATGCTGTTGCCTGTTCAGTGATGTGCTCCATGTATTTGTAGTGTATTGTGAAGTACAATTTAAAATCCCCTCAAAATCTTCCGGCTCTTGAGCTGCATCTCAGGAGGGAGGCATTTGTCTGAACTGAACATGGAGTGATGCTTGCCAACCACAGAATCATTCAGGAGTATTTCAGTGCTTTTGAGAAAAACTTAGCTCATACCATAGAAGCCTTGTACTACTTGAGTAGAACAAGGTTGTCCCAGAAGGCAAAGGCGATAGAGAATATTATTTATGTATAAATATGTATTTGCTCTGAAGAAGACTTTAACTGAAATACATGTCATTTCCTCAGGCCCTTCTTCTAGGGATTGGCCTACAGCATAAATCTCTGGACCAACTAGAAAAGGAGGTGGAACTGCCCAGCAGTCAACTGATGGGCCTCTTCAACAGGATCATCCGCAAAGTAGTCCAGGTAAGTGCATCTTGGCCTGGTTTGACTGGGTTGTATCGAGCCAAAGTTTAATTCCAGTGCTGAGCCTGGTGGTGCTAATAGAAATCTGCCTCGGCGTTACATGTCCTAGCATGTCCTCAGTAGCTGACTGTAGATCCTTTTGTAAGGAGAGAAAATCCCAGTGGAAAAAAAGAAAAAAGGTATTTATAGCATTATTTTAATTGTTGGTTTTCCCAAATAGTATTGTATTATATCTTTACATTTATCTGAAAATGCTAATTGAGTGACACTATATTGATAAAAATTCTGCATATTATCAGTTCTTGTATTTATGCAAGTGGTGTTGAGTGCTGACTGATTTATGAAGGTATATATACATATATATTTTATGTTTTTATAAAAGCTTTTTATAAAAAAAAGCTTTTTTTTTGCTTTCAGGAAGTAGCCTTGAGCTCTTTTATTTCAGTGCAGTGGAACATATGCATCAGAAATGAATGACTGTCTGTTCATATTTGCAAGATTACCGGAGTGTCATGGAGACAGACAGCATTTCTTGTTTGTTTGTAAAGCACAAACCTAGAAAAAAAAACCCAAACGTCTCATGTACTTTGATTTACTTAATTTCCAGTTATTCAACACAGTCCAGGAAAAGGCTGTGGAGGAGCAGATGGTAGCAACAAAGGATATTGTAATGGAGCCAACACTGAAATCTTTAAATGATGATCTGGTAATTATTGAACTTTCTTCTCACCTTTAATATACATATCTAATTCACAGAGTTTTCTTGCTGCAGAAACACCTGTCATCTAAATCTTCTTGAGAGAGAAGAATTCCATTTTATGTCTGCTACTTTATGCTAGTTAGAAAATGGGACAACTTTGCCTTACATTCTTACATTTCTGCTTTGTTAAACTGCAGTATAGATATCTTAGAACCTACGGTAATGTTCTTGAGTTATGTATTACAGCTACATTTATGTATACTAATTTATAAAAAAAAAGTGTTATATAAATGATTCAAGCTTTTCAAACTCATCTGGTGTTTATTTTATGGGATATACTGCTCATTGGACGGGAAAGGAATTTTCTGTGCATCACATGGTTGCTGTTGTACTTAGAACTTAACATATCTCTTGTGATGTCCTGTTGTAGGAAGAAGCTGCAAAAGAATTTGAAGAAAAACACAAGCAAGAAGTGGGGAGGCTGAAGGAAATGGACCTTTCACAGTAAGAACTTATCCTTATGAGTCTCAAAAACAGTTTTCCCTGGCTGTCTATTTGACTAGTCACCAGTAATAGTAGATCTTGTTGAGACCTGTATATGACTGTGTGTTGCAGCATGGCAATCTCAAATGACCAGTAAACATGAAATAGCAGTGGGTATTATCATTGAGGGCTGCAGGCTAAGTGTATGCTGCTACTCTGATGAAGATTTGCCTCAACTCTGTCGGTAGCTGCTTTATTTCACATACAGGTCGTGTTCTTTCTCTTATATAAATGTTCTGCTACCAAATCTATTTCATAAGCTCAGGGGTATTCATCCATTGCATTTGCTCCGCGAATCAGTACCTGAGAAGGGTATCATAATCACAAAGTTTCCTGTTGTGATACTTTAGCTTACTCGTTTTCCTTTTTCTTGCTGATATTTTTGAGCTGCCTAGCAAAGCAAAAAGGCTACGAGGTAGCAGATCCTGGCTGATCAGCAGCTTGGTGTGGCCGCAAGTAAATGAGATCTGCTTGCCTGGGGAACTGTAGAGCTGAATCCCTGCTAGGGAGTTGAGGGCTGACTTGAGAGCCAGTGCCATTGCTGCACGTAGCCTGTGTAGGGATTCTGGCTCAGTTTGCAGCTCAGCCCCAGGACCTCTGCTAGGAGCTTGGCACGCTCTTTTTTTGCTTCCATTCTATTTTATCTTTTATTTAATCAACAAACGGTTCAGGCAATAGCTCCTACTATAATATCTATATGGCAGCCTTGATTCCGATTGTGTAATGGTCAATGTAACTATATAACTGTATAATATGTAAGAATTTATGAGTAATAAAGTGATTTGTCTGCAGGTTGTTCTCAATGAGTTTCTTGTGCTTCAACGTGTAATTATTAGTCCCCTCAAACAAGGATATATGAGTACTCTTGTTTGTATATTTAAATACACATACACACACATGTATATAGTGTATGTGCGCGCTTTGGCTCCAGCTTAATCTCTCTCAAGTATGGGAAAAGGATCTAAGTTTTTTTGAACCTTTGTTTGCCTTGTTTGAGGTAAGGACAAAAATGAATGTGATTTGAAGTTACTGCAAGTCAGTCATGCTAGGAAAACAATATAACCAGAGGTTTAAAGAAGCTTTAATTCTGTTTCTTAGATAATGTAACGTACGTGTTTGTCATTTCTGACTGCTTTCCCTTTTAACTCGTCAAGAAATAGATTTGTTCCCCACCATGAAGGAAGGGGACAAAATTTCATTTTGAACACTTGAATACAGTTTATAGAAAACTAATAGAAGAGACAGAGCTATTTAGTTTGAAAAGATTTTGTCCAGCATTGTTCAGCCTTGTGTTAACAAAAGCCAGTCTGCTCCAAATCGCTAAGCACCAGGGCTGGAGAGCAAGCACTCACTTGTGCTGTATAACTGCCTTGCCTAGCTGAACTGCTGTGACAGTTCCAGGGTACTTGAACCCCATAGCAGGGGAATAGAACATGAGCTTAAACATGAATAGCAATTATCGTTCATTTCTTTTTTTCAAAAGAAACCTGTGGGCCTCCAGTTTCTCCTGGATTGATGCAGGAAAAACTGCATTCAGAAAACAAAACAAAAAAAAAAGCCCAAACCACCTCCATTCAAATCTATTGCTGGTCTGAGACAGCTGCTAATTTAACTTACTTTCCTAAGCTCCTGCTTTTTGCAGTCCCTGCCTTAAGCACTGCAACCATTCTTTCCTTTTTTTTTTGAGGGGAATGGGGAGGGAAGGAAAGAAAAACACACACACACACACACACACACACACACACAAAACCCCCACAACAGACACCCTGCGTAATGACTGAGGATCTGCTTTAAGAAAGCTAATAAGGAAAGGAGAAGCAGCAGTATACATGGCTGATATGGAGAGTATCACCTTGCTGCCCTTGTTTTTGTCCCTCCTCAAAGACGCCCTCTCTTCAGCACTGCCCTCTCTGCAGAGGGGCTCTCCTCTGCAGCCTTTGAGACATTTACAATAGAGGCTCCTGAAGGAACTTCACCTGCCCCTGGCTGGCTTAGGACAGAGACAACTGTTGCTTGCTCTCGACCTACTTTGGCTTGAGCCTCTTGACGCAGTCATGACAACCTATTATATCCCTTGCCAGTCTAATTTTGCTTTTATTTCTGAACACTGATTTGGCTGGGCACTGAGTTGGTGCCTTTGTAGAGTATAACATGTGCCTGACATGCTAATTATAGTATAATCACTGTATTTTTTCTTTCTTTGGGCTGGAAATTTTATTTGAATTTCTTTGCTTTTTTCCACTTAGGTATATTATCCGAGGTGACGATGAAGAATGGAATGAGGTGCTGAGCAAAGCAGGACAGAACGCTTCCATCGTCAGTTTGAAAAGGTTAGGGAAGTTGAAATGTTCACTCTGCACAGGCTTCTCTGCTCTTTCCAGCTGGCTTTTTTTTTAGTGTACTGCAAAACAGTGAAACGAAGGAGTTAAATGCAGATGAAAATGGACTTAATCTTCTTGATTGAATCCCACTTTTCCTGGATAAATTGAGCTGGGAACACCCAAGAGCTCTACTAGGTACTCAGTGGTTCCTCTAACAGGAAAGTGCTCGTGTGAATTCTGTACTTATTGTACCTCTGTTCTGTTCACATGGTTAAGTCTTGATCCTGCCATAAGCTGGTCCCATTTCCCTCTTGGGTAGCTTTTAAAGAAAGAACTCATTTCTCTTTAGAGTCCCACTTGGAACAGTGTGTATGGCACGGGGTGGGAGCCTGTGAATATTCATGTAGGAGAAAAATACACATTCAGGGAAGGAGAACTCTTTCAAATTTGAGAGCTAAGCCTGCAAAGTGTTAACTCTGCCTTTCTGCATTTCCTTTCTTTTCACCCATCTTCTTTCTTTCACTTTGCTCAGCATGAAGCCTTTCCTCCTCTTTTCCTTGAGGATTTATATCTGGGACTTGCCTGCTCATTTTCCCTTCCTGTGGTGCATGACAGCTGAAGTGATTATGTGATCTTTCCTGTATCTCTCTCTCCCACCTTTTGTGCTTTCGTGTTCTTCTCATGAACTATGGAAGCACCAAGTTTCTAGAAGGCTTAGAGAAAGGGGAGCTTATAAAAAATCAGTATTCTGTTATATTTGTTTTGGTCAGAATCTAGTGCAAAAATTGTATGCTTAGTTTTACAGCTGTCAATAATTTTTTTCCTGTTACTCTCGCTCCCAGCTGCTCTCTACAACTTGCTTGTTAGGACCATAGCTTGAAGTTTTGAAAAGCAGTGACAAAAGGAAGCTAAAAATCCAAATCCCTTATGGGATTCCAGTTGCGTTAAAGAATCTCAGTATGCTAGGGCGTGTAGGTTGTAATCTTGTTAGTGTTTTCTCTAGCACTAGTTTAAGATATCCAGGAAATTGGAAATAATTTTCTCTCGGGCACTTTCTTTGGGGAGGCTTGAAGCAACCATTTCTGCTGAGACCCTCCCCACCTTTTAAAAGAAAAGCTTCCCAGCTGGGTATGCATTGAGTGAATTTTAGCAGATATGTTTTTTTCTCCTATTTCCCAGTGAGAAGAAGAGAAAGCTAGAAACAGTCAGAGGACCCAAGCAACAGAAGAAGTTTAAGAAGACTAGAGATACAAAGCAGAAGTGGAAGAAATGACTTTGAAGCCAATCAGTGAACTTGAATTAATGGTTGACGGGTCAGTACTGAAGAAGTACTATTCTCCTTTCAAAGCAAAGGACTTCCTTTGGAGTGGAGGGAGAGGGGAGGAAAAAAGCTTTAGAGACATTTTAAAAAGTGGTTTATATCAAGGGAAGTGCAGTGATACTGCCAGGAGACGGTCTATAGAGATTTTTATGAAGTGGGACTGCAGAGCTTGCAGATGTACACTGGGATCTTATAAGGGTGCTTTAGCAGCTACCATTTCCATTCAGTCAAAGCACATCAATCTGTAAACTTCCCTGCATCTTGCTGGTTAGTGTCTTTATTAAAAAATGAATTTTAACAACAAAAGGTAGAAATGTGCTAGGCTTTGTCAAGTAGCTCTCACATTGTAGCGTTTTGATATCTCGCTGTCTTTGGTTCCTGGTGCAGGAGCAGTGCCCTTCCCTGTAGCTCAAGGGAGCTCCTGTGTGGAAGCAGCTGAGACGCTGGGCTCGCTGTTCAGCTGATGTGGCCCCAGCTCACGGGAGCGCAGGCCATACAATGAACACTTCTACTGATGGCAATCTACAGTTCCTGCTTACTGTGTTCTGTAAGGAGCTGTAAGAAAAGCTCCTCTTTTGCACTCGTGCTTGCTTACAAGCTCTCAGCATTCCAGTGGCTCCGTCATTTACATTTCCTAGCTGATTATCAGGTGCTGGGGAAGCTGCTTCTGCCAGCCTCTCTGCCCTGCTACGTACATACCTAGAGCTGCTGCTTGGCTCTGCTGGAAAGATTTGTGTGAGTGTTACTGAGACACCAGCACTATGACACCAAGGTGTAGGAGTGTACTCCTTGTGCTCAGGGTGGATCAAACAGGAGAGCCGCAGGGCTCCACAGCTCTGCCAGCCCATGGTTTCTGCCTCTAATCCATAGTTCCCACTTGGCAATAAGTAGGCAATAAGTGCTAGTCTTTCTGTGACTGTAATACTCTAATTCTGCTGTCTGTCGCATCCAGTGGCCTAAAAAACAGAGTTAGTCTTTGACACAGACCATCCCTGTCCCAAACAGGAGCACCCTGCTGCATTGGCTTGATGTTCCAGCTGTATGGTCTATAAGTTTGGAAACAAGATTTACCCATGGCTGCACATGCTGCTGCATTTAATTTGCTTGTAGATCTCAAGAGCTCCTCTTGCTAAGAAGTGCTAGAAGAGACAGGTTGTTTTCCCAGTTAAAGGCAGCATTTCTTTTCTGAGAAGCCTCTTGCCTAAGGATAGGCCTTGCACAGCACAGCCTGTACATCCCTTTGGTGGACAGGGCAGTCTGAAAGTGGTCAGCAGCAGCACTTGCCCCAGGGGGAGAGGCTGAGCCCTGAGGTGGGAGCGCTGCAGCTGGTAAAGGCTTAACGAGGGGCTTGATTACCTGCAGCTGTGCCAAAGGAGCAGCCCTGCAAGGGTGAGGTGGTGGCCTCAAGGGCTTCTAAAGAAAAGGTGCAAGGAGAAAGCAGGGAAAGGAGAAGTGTGAAGCTCTTCACAGCTGTCCGGGAAGTCCTCAGAAGAAGAAGTGTGAGTTCTCTCTGGTTTTGCTGTTGTTGTTAATGGAGGATAAGCGATGCCCACAGTGGGAGAGGGAGTGGGGTAGAGTGGAGTGAAAAAAAAAAAAAAAAAAAAAAAAA
>JAVCKT010026796.1:13747-24507 GCA_032273925.1 Rhynchotus rufescens | reverse complement strand
TGTTTTTTTTTTTTTTTTTTTTTTTTGCTTTTGTTGTTGGAAATACACAGAACATCCTTCTACAAAGGCAGCAAATGGGGCCCTATAAATCAAATGCTATTCTGCATATTTTCTGCATTCAGCTGCAATTTAGATACCTTGACTGAAGCCCTAGTACAGCTTAAACTTCCCTCATCAACTGTGCTCTTGTGGGACACAAGTTAAAAAGGAACTTAGGGTTTTTTTTTTGGTATGACATTTGTTATATTAATTGGGAAGAAAAAGATTTGGTATTTTTCTTAAAAAAAAAAAAAAAAAAGACATTCTCTGGCTCAGTGCTCAAAAACATGCAACTCAGTCGTGAGAGTGCTTTTTGCCCCAAGCTTTTTAATTTAAAAATTGGATTATGAGATCTGAGTATCAGAACACAGCACGCTGGCAACTCCAAAACTATTTAAATAGGACCCTGACCAAATTTGAGATCTAGGGTTAATACGAAGAGAAAAGGCAATGAGAAAGGACAGGCTTTTCAGACGTGCATCTATTGGTAATTTGAGGCAAGAAAAAAAGATTCAGTCTACAAAATTAAGGAGAAAAAAAAAAAAAAAGGATTCATACCACTAATTGCTCAGATCTGTTTCATGGGGAATGCCTCACATTTAGAACCAGGAAATATGTGGGTAGCCTGCTCCAAACTTCTGCCGGCAGCTAAGGAGGTTATTCAGCAACCCTTTGCATGCCAGCAGTGGGTCAGGTAGCTACGATTATGTGTTCACTTTAACTGAAAGAGCATCAGCACGAGGCAAAGCCTTTCTGTTTTGAGAACGCAGGCTTTTGCTCATAGAAGCCAACTCGTGGCACTCCTTGAAGGGAATTATTTTGGGCTATACAAAAGAGTATAAATAGAATATTAGGATAGAATTAAAACTAAGAAGAAAAAAAAAAGAAAAAAAAAAAAGAAAAAAAAGTAGGCTGAACGTCAGAAAATGTTTCCTGGTTGTGCGAGTTTCCTCCTGCAAAGCGGCTCGACAGGGAGATGCAGTGGGCTGTGGAGTCAGGCTTTCACCACTTCCCTCGGGAGACTGTCGCTGCGGAGGTTTTAAAAACAAAGCTGAACTCAGCACTAGTAAACATGCTGCAGGGAATAGCCTGGCGCTGGGCAAGGGATGGACAAGATCAATTAACAATCTCGTCGGCGTCGAACGGCTATTATTTTTGACTGCTGCAAAGAAAACTTCGCATGAGAAAAGCCAAAACCTTGTTTTTTCCCCCTTTTTCTTTTAAAAAGCAAAACAGGCTCTATCACAGTACAAGCTCACGCCTGAATTTGTTTGTTACAATTGAAGTCTCCCCTGCCAGTTGTGCTCTGCTTGTCCCCTATTCCCCCTGTGATTGAGAAGTATGGGAAAGAATTTCCTAGAAAAGAAGAAAAAACAACCCAAATCTCTCCTTTCTGCTCGTCCTAGGCCCCTTTATAATATTCATCTATTCTGAGCAGTGTTTGACACTTCCTTCCCACCCACCCCGTTATAAATCAGCTGCGAATTGCTCCAACTCCTGCAGCCTTGAGGTACACACTACGGTTCTATCTACATGGATTTGGACCCAGACCAGGGCTAACTTCAGGAGCAATTAAAATCTCTCTAAGTCTCTTGTTATAAGATGCCGTCTATGTTTAAGAAAGTAAGAATGAAACGTGTGGATATCTTCCCTATGGAGGGACAGAGAGATGAACCATGGTTAGCACATTTCTCTGTGGGCTTGGGTGCCATGAAGGTACAGTGGTGACACACAACTCCAATGGATTTTGTTCTTTAGATCTATTCCATTAAAAATAGCACCAAGTTTCTATATCCATTACTTGATTCAAGACATGAGAAATGAAAAGGGAAAATTGTAAATGGAATGAGCAAGGAGCTTTGCTATGCATGAAGGTTTCTGCCTCATAGGCATGGGGAAAGAGAAGATCAAGGTATCCCAAGAATCAGCTTTGACTGCACCTCCAAGCCGGGGAGCAAACTCCCCTCAGGAAGGTTTTGCCCATGTCCCATCCTCTCCTGTTGAGCAGGGAGGTCAGCTTGGCCCACAGCCTTCTAAAGTCCACCATCCAAACTCGCCATCCAAAGTCCACCAGTATCACAGCATCTAATGAAAGAATATTATCAGCAACAAAACAGCACAAAACCCAGCAGCATTACTGCTCCAGAGAGATGCTGGCTGGTGTCAACATCTTGTTTTCCTTAAGCAACCTTTGTTAAAAAAAAAAAAAAAAAAAAAAAAAAAATCAAAGATGACAAAATTGATCTTATTTAACTTTTTTTTTTTTTTTCCCTTTTATAAAAACTGTATTGTCTTAGAAATGCAAACAGTGTTTTTGGACATGAGACCAAGCAGAACATAGTGTTGATGCTCTCAGCCATTAGTTTATAAATTGAATAAGATAGATGTGTTCATTCATATGAACTAATGTAGTTTTTCTTATGAAGGTTTCATATTACACAAATCCATTAGCATATTTACAAATTAATCTTCCCTTAGGAAGAAAAAAGATCAAAGATTTACAGAAGGAAGTGCTTTATTACTTTTAAACTGCCTTTTTTCTTTTTCCTTTTTTTTTCTTTAAGAAACAGAAAAAGAAATGAAGGGAAATTATGTTGAACCATAAATGTTTCTTTACGACTACTGTACAGCAGCTTTGTGGGAGATTTAAATTTACTAAAGGGCAAGGGGGACTTTAAGCCATCTATATGAGTTCTGTATTAAAAATATATATACATGACAGGTGCCCATATAAGTTCATGCAGTACAAAATATTCCATAAATGAGTTCATTTATCTGAGTAATTTAGAAAGAGCTTCTGCACAAGGGGAGATATTTAGTATGAATTATAGTCAGTTTACCTTTCATAAGTTTTTTCATCATTTCCCAAACCTCCTTTGGTGCTACTGAAAATATCTGTAGTTACCAAGTGTTATATTCAACCTTGCTATTCCCTATTCCCAGGAAAGCCCTATTGGTGAAGTAACTCCATGTTCTTTTCAAGATATGCAATATATAAAGCCCTTCACGCATGATTATTCCTTCATCATAAACTCCAGATAAAATCAGGGTAAGAAATCCTTTATCTAAGCAAATAGCTTCAATAATAAAGAATATTTCAGGTAAAAAAAAAAATCAGTAGACTCATTCTCATAATTTAAATTCCTCTCTTTTGTGAAAAATCCCTCTTAAGATTTTCAGAATGACTTTGTACTCTACTGAAAATACAGAGTAGTAGAGCAGCAAGGAAATGAAATGAGATGCAAACCTTTAATGATTTATTAATAACCACTTTCTAAGACATTTCTAACTACTAAAGAGAAATCAGAACACTAAATACATTAAGATCTTCAGAGGAAAAGACATCTAATGGAAAGCTATAAAAATAAGAAAATAGTTCCAAGGTGGTGGGGCAAAACATGACGATTGATTTAAGTGCATTTTAGGTAGAGCTGGTCCTGCCTTCAGATATGAGGCTGAACTACATAACTTCCTAAAACCTCCCAGAAATCAGCATTTTACTTCTGTTCAAAAATGTTTGAACATCTTTTGCAATGTCTACTTTATTTTTTAAGACTTTAGAATGCATATCAAAAGAAAACTTTGTGGATTTTACAAAAACTAACGTTAAAGCAGAATGATCAACATCAATGATCAACAGAATGATTCTCCTTTTCTTGTCATTATTGTACATTTACACAAGTATAACTTCTTCCAGTTCTTTGAGCTCCTTGAAAAATTATACTTAAAAGGACCAGGACCGACATAACCTGCACCTGCCATGCTTCTACTCTTCACTATGTGCTGACAATGAATAATTTCTCTGCAGAACTGTGGTTTTAGAGCGCTGGATGACAAGGACATGAAGAGACCATATAAGCAGAACTTTGTTCCAATATAATACATGATTTCACAGCATCCGTGGCCAAAAGAGGAACCTGGCTGACACCTCACTGAAAGAGGAGACTTTCATGGTTGTTCTAAAAGCCATATATTCCACCTCAGCTAATACCATAGCCCACACTAGAAACCAACCTGAATCATCAGCTTCTCCAGCCTAAAAGATTCCCCCCATGCATCCACACTCTACCTAGTGTTCCTAGGGCATCAGTCATTGCTGTACCTAAACTTCAGAGCTATAAGCACTGGAAAACATCTCTAAAGTGCTCTGAAATCCTGGAAAGGCATGACATGTTATTACAATAGCCTTAAAACTATATAGTCCTTCTGAGTATTTTATTCCAAGACTTTTACAATTAACTAATTAACTTAATAATTGTGACACTCTCATGATATATTTGTAAATGTACAATTATATTCAAGGTAAGGCTTAAGTATCTCAAATTTAAAAGACCTAAGTCAGATTCAATCATCTGTCACTCAAGATATCAGTTAGACTTTCTGAAGTCTATGAAATTTTTTGTCAAAAATATTACCAAGAAGCCTGTGCAGAAGTTCAATGCTAATTAGCTTAGTGTAAGAGAGTTTCATATTACTTGAAACTTGGCTCAGAAAACAAGAACAGAAATAAAAAAGGCATATTCTAGAGCCAATAGGACAGAAATTGATGACCTAAGTTCAACTATAAGATAATATCCAAAAGAAACCCTAAGGTCAATATTCTGCTTCCAAGCCAGGAAGTATTTAAGATGCATTCTCACCTTGTGCTTTATAGGCATTTCTGCTCTCCAGGCATCAACATCTTGTTACAGACACCAGTTTCTCCGCAGAGGAGAAAAGAAGTTTTGCACAAGTGTTTTTTTTTCAGGTGAAAAAAGTACACAATACACAAAGGAGAATTACATGGCATTAAATTGGATGGTGTTTATGCTGACTCTCCGATCTGATACAGAGAATTACAAAGTGAAGAGCATCAGATGTTAAACAATGATTGTAAGAAATAAAAGTAGAAGACATTGGCCTTCCACAAATTTATGTCTTTTATTACAAGGCAGCTGTGCCACTGGCACTTTTTGCTTTGTACCAAAAAAAAGTTTAAAACTAGACCAAGATTTTTTTTTTTTTAATGAAAATGAAATCAAATTTTGATGTGATTAAGAATTATTTTTCAGTTTGGATTCCATTCTGACAATCTAAAAGGTAACAGTCTGCAATACTCTATAAAGGAGGAATCAAAAAGAATGGCACAGTATACTTCTTCAAAATAGACTTCTAAAAAAAATACACCTAATATTAAAAAAAGAGAGAGAGAAAGAAAGAGAAATGTCAGAAGTGACACATTATCTCACGTTTCGGCATGAGTCTTCCTCTTGCTTACAATACGAAGGATAAACAACACGAGCCACAAAGGCCTTTGTATGCACCATGAACCACGCTGCATGGGAAACCACTTCTCCGGCTCTCCAAAGGAAATGGTTTCTTTCATCTCTGCTCAAATACCAGGGATGATATTATTTATTTACACATGAAGGACTAGGAATCAAATTCACCTCTTCATATTGTACGAATCAGAGGTGCTTGCGCTGGAGCAAAGAGCACAGCTGCACGGTGGGAAGACGGAGATGCCCTCACTAGGATCTCCAGCTCTTCCACATATGTGCTCCAAGGAGCTAGTGGAAATTAGGAGGCCTCTCCATAAAACTATTCTGCATAGGGTTTCCCAAACTTTGAAAATGAATTTCATGCTAACAAGACTTCCTTTTTCTCTTCCTCATCAGAAGGTTGCTATCTCACTCTGGAGGGTCTTACTTTTGAACAACTACGTGGGCAAGGGTAGAGCAAGCCAATACACTCCACCAGACCAAGTCAGAAAAATCAGGACCAGGAATAAACCATAGCCACCAAGAAATAAAAATAGTTAAATGGTTGAATTTGTTAAGTTACTGAGAATGGTGGTAGCAGAGCTCCTACAAACTATATCAAGTCCTGCAAAGGGGACAGAGGCAAAAAGTACAGTAGTGCTGGAGGCTACTGGAAAGAGAAGAAACAGAGTAGTAAGAGAGGAAAATGCATTTGAACGGCTGCTTTGAGATTATGAGGTGCCAAGATAATTGGTATACAGACATTCAAATATCAATATATTCTGAACTATTTTTTGTCTTCTGTGCACCTAATGAGGACATCAACTGTCTAGTGACCTGCAGAAATGTATGGTCCAACTGTGTGAACTGTGTGAAACCTGATTATTTAAGCTTTTTTTTTCCCCCCCTTTGGTGCATTGTTGATAAAATGCAATGATGATTTTAAGGTTAGGGGGACATGAACTACATGTATGTGTTTGTGGGTGTGTATGGTATCTTTTGGCTGTGTGTTTTGCATTCTGCGAAGAGACTTGCAGAGCATACAAAAAGGAGAGCAGATGCTACAGGATGCTACAAGACTCCTTCACAGGGACTCCTGTAAATCACTTGCTAGAGCCTGGCTTCATGCAGACACTTTGAAAGAATGGAATATTATAATTAATTCTCCACATATCAGATACTATACATTAACACGGTCACGGTGTCAGTTTGTGAATCCAAGATGTTCTCTTCCACACACCAGCCATGGTGGGAAAACCACAAGTGTCAGTCAGGGTTGATATTTTCCACCTATGCCATCAGGTTTCTCACATAATCCAGGTGGTAGAGGGGTCCCTAAGACTTTCCTTCTGAATTAATCTTTCTGAAATACAACTTCTTTCCCCTGGTGCCCCAAAACCAAAAATGACGCAAGTGCAAAAGTCTCCATAGCGAATTAACGATAAAAGAATAAAACAGTTAAATGAATATATTTTTCATGCTCGAGGGCTGTGTGTTTAACAGTTTTCTAACTGTTCATTCATTTATACAAAAATACTTCAGTTATTATCTACTTGAGTTGAAATTAGATATTTAATTGACTGGAGGGAATGAAATCCGCTCACTTTTAAATAAGGCAATGATTTAAAAATATAACTGCAAAGTGATTTGTAAGACCACACCAGCACTAGTTCTTGGCACACATCCTCGTCTGTGTATATATTTTAAAAGCACGGTTGTTTTTACAAATGTAGTACTGTGAGAGCTAACTTCTTCAGAAACATGTTTATCTTAATTAGGAAAGTCAACAGACTTCTAATGGGAAGAAATGGGTATTTTTCTCTGTGGTATCTAAAGCATCAAAGGCGCCGTTCTCATGCCAAACCAATCTTCCTTCCTGCCTGCCTTTCAGACCCAGGTGATTGCAGACAGCTGAGCAGACATTTTCCCAAAAGCTTCTATTGACCTGGCTCCCGTCCTTCCCCGTTCTCCGGCTCCTTTTCTACCCGCATGTCACTTTTCTTTCTCTTTCTGTGTATTTGTTGTATTTTTTGCCTGAGGAAACCTAGGGATATTCATGGCACTGAGGCAAATAATGTGGAATTAAAAACTAAATTCTTCAGGCCTTATCCTAGCAACAGGACCATCACCATCTGTTCAGAGGACAGGACTGCCATTATCCGCTGCATTCTTTGTACGTACTCCATCACCTGTGAGGGGAAAAACATTGCCCCTTATCCTGGGGTCTTTGTTTAAAAACAAAGTCGTCTGCTTCTTTCTGGTACCAATACATTTCATAAATGTGATATACAGTACCTTTAAAGGGATTAGGCGACTATAAAAAAAAAAGCCTTTAAAGCTTAGAAAGAAGAAAAAAATCTAAGAAAGGACATCTGCCTGATAAAACTGCAAGAGCAAATATTGCTTAATTTAAATAAACACGGGAGGTGCATTGGTAAAACTTAAGTGCTAATTCTGCTGTCTACTACTAATTTCAGTAATGCAAGCACTATATGTTTGGCTTTTGGATATTTTACAAGAGCAGCAGAATTGTTATTAATTTTTTTTTAAATTTAAGCATCTAATTTAAAATCTGCATTCCCCCATGTGCTGTAAAGGCCATTCTGGCTGCTCGCAAGCAGCACTCACTGGCTCAGGTCCTCAAAAACAACCACAGGAGCTAAAGTACTGCACACCTTCTATCTCCAGAAAACACAAAGTTGCTCATAGAGCTAAAATGTCACCAAAATTACTTTGAAGGTATCTTCTTCTCCTCTTTAAGGAGCATACTTGTACTTTCTTTGATCTTTGTCCTTTTGAAAAGGGGGACGAAAAGTGGACTTGGACAGTAATGTAAAAATTAGTTAATTTATTTTAAAAAAATCCTGAAAATCAAAGCAGCAATCTTGACCCCCTATTATGTTTCCAGTTAAAATTTGTAATTTATAAAAGCTGGCCGACTGGCTCCCTTTGTTGTTTTTATGCCACTTATAAACAAAGCTGCAGTCACGTTTATCCCTCGGCGCTTGCAGACATATTTGTGGTACGTCACTTGGCAACATAAATTGGTAAAATCTGCCTGTTTCTCCCCAACCCGCAAAGCGCTCGCGCGGCACCGAGCAGGCTCCAGCCTGCGGAGCGGGGCGAGAGGTCTGGTCACCACCGTCACGTCCAAGAGCAGGAGGCAGCACTGAGCTTCAGCCTCACCGCCCTCCTCCTCCCCAGCACACCAGTAACATGCTGCATTTGCACAATGGGCAAGACATAGATGGATCTCCTCTTCTTCTTTCCATACATTTCTCCCCCCTTTTCCATAGTTTCCACAGTTTTCCCAGTTCCAGGTTCAATATTTTAATACATTTGCTTCTTCATTTCACAGGCTGGTGGGTTGGACGGGGACACAGGCTGGTCTCCTATGTGGTGAAGCACCAAGCATCTCCACAGGACAAGAGTCTTCCCTGGTGGGCAGCAAAGCTCACCTGAGCACAAAGGTTAGATCCAACACTTCCAAGTCAAAATCCATGCTCATCCAGTTCAGTTTTCCCTTGTGTTTGTGGATACAAGGGAAATGAAGGAGACAATCTGCAATAAAAGACCTTTGCTAAAAGCCATAGCTGTCAGGTCCTACAGGCTTAACTCAGCCACGTGAGCAACTCCATTTAGGGAAGAAAAGTATCCATAAGCAGAAAAAATATCTGCTCTAAAATCTAAACCTAAAAACAATTCCACTATCTTGATCCCATCAGAAGAAATCCTTACCCCTCCAAGAATATGAAATGAGTTCTAGTGGAGAATACATTTATTAAACACCTAAGCTGCCACCAACTACTTTTTAAGCTTGGGAATTTTGCTCTGCAGCTACAAGATTCAGGAGCTGGGACCCAGAGTCTAGGCAGAGGCCAGAGTTTTAACTTAGGCCA
Source organism: Rhynchotus rufescens (assembly GCA_032273925.1). Classification (NCBI taxonomy): domain Eukaryota; kingdom Metazoa; phylum Chordata; class Aves; order Tinamiformes; family Tinamidae; genus Rhynchotus; species Rhynchotus rufescens. Next base: position 15,329 of record JAVCKT010026796.1, on the reverse strand, counting down.
AGACATTAATCCTTCCCAGTCTGAAGGATGGTACTACTTCAACTCTATTATCCACAATTTTGTCAACACCAACATAAAGATTTATATTTAAAGTCTTTGAAGAATTGTTTAGATTTTAACTTTCTCATAGAGCTACTAAACTTCGCATCCCTCCCAATATTTCATAAAAATAACCAAATTCTGCACGTATTTCTAGGACAAAAATCGATGCTGTCTTCACCATAGAGATTCTAAAATACACATTCTACTATTCCCCATAGCCCTGCCATCGCTACAGACCACCCCTTAAAGAAAAAGACAGGTTAAAGCAATGTATTTCATATAGAAAGCTCTCTGGTGAGGGGGGCAGGGAGGTGTTAGCATGCAAGTGTATAGAACAGAAAACACAACTCATTTCAAAAATGAACAAATATTTCCAGAAGCGCTAAAGCGGAATATAAGGATAGAACTAATGAGGTTCTCCATGTTTTTTTCCAGCTTCAAGGAGGAAATCATTAGTAATTTAAGACAGATAAAGAATTCCTCTAATTAAAATATTCCGAGATGAAAAGTAACATCCAATTATTTTCTTGATTTGACACAATCTAGTAACAGCATAACAGAGCAGTATTTTATACAATATCGAGGGATTTGCTAAAAAGCAAGTACAAACTGAATTTGAATTTTGAGGACAAAAATAAAACAGACTAGATTTGCTAGATGCATTACACTGAACAGTTTAAATAATTACAGAGTTAAACAGACTTCCTCAGCTTGATGCTGAGGAATTACTGACTGAATAAAGTTTGCAAGGAAGAATCAAACAGCTAATAAGTTTCCTTCCTATCGAAGAATTTTATCCACCAGATATTAGGTGCATTTGTTCTGTAATTTACACTGAATTTCAAAGGCAGTTTTCTGTTTTGGGCCATCTAGATGCATCTCATTTCTGAGTATCTACAAGAATGTCAAACCATAGAGCTCCAGGTCTGCTCACTCCGCAGCAAGTCAGAAAAATGTGTGTGACCCAACTTCACATTTGCACATGAGAAACTCCATGACATTCTCTTATCTAGAGTTTACATTAATGCAGCACCACAGTAATTGCTGAGAGCATCTCCAAGTCACAGATAAGTGCACTGGAGAGCTAGCAGGACAAGAGAGGTCTGCTCTTCTCCCTATGCAGGCTGGTCTGATAGAGACCCAACAGAGCCAGTTGCCCAACTTGGTAAAGGAAAAAAACCCGTGCAGAAAAGCAGGAGCACAAGCAAAAGAGCCTAATCCCAGCTCTTTCACAGCGCAATACACTTGGGCTTAGCCACTTAAGGCACACTATGCTTCACTTTTACTGTTAGCAACGTACATACTGAACATTTGTCTTGATCCTAAAGCATTAGCAGACTTTCACGTTTGGGAGAAACATTTCAAGAGCCATAGAGAAGTGCAGATGATCACTGCGACTATTAAACCAAAGCTTAATGCACTACAACGCAAGCATATTGTTGTACTACACAGCCATAATGATAACAGCAAACAGTAAAAGACACCTTAGCAGCTGGGAGCTGGGAAGCTCCAAGCTTCCCAACCCCGTGCTAGGAGCGGG
>JAVCKT010026796.1:0-11746 GCA_032273925.1 Rhynchotus rufescens | reverse complement strand
TCCTGACAAAAGAATCCCCTTAGATGGTTTTCAAAATAAAATAAAATAAAAATAGCTCTCCCCCCCTCCAAAAACTGGGAGATGGCCATTAAATAGAGACAACCTATTACAGCTCCTCTCCCTATTTATTTTATGCCTAAACTATTTCCTAGGCACGTGCTAATAAAAACACAGACCTGAAAGTATTCATTTATTGTGAATTAGTTGCAGGGAATACTAGTACTTTGGCACATTGCCTGTATGGGAAAGAAAGAAAAGAAAAAAAGCATCAATATATTACTTCCTTCATATATGTAAGAACTGCAAGGGATCATTCTCATGCACTTGAATAGGCCACTTTAGTGATACACATCAGTCTGTGAAAATTAACCCCAAGTTTACCTCCCAAATGATCACGATCACATATTATAATTAATGACAACACTAAGCACATTAGGCACAGAAGGGGTTGTGCTCGTAGCATGCTTTTGGCTAATGCATCTACATGAAACCCTTCAGATAATCTCATGGCTAACAGTAATTTTGGAGAAATGGAGGGAAGCAGGGTATCCCTTCTGGATTTTAATCTTGTTTCTTCTTTTACAGAATAACACAGTTAAAGCACTCCAACTCGAGTCCATCATTTTAATTAAATGCATCCGAGTAGTCGCCGTCAAGTCTAGGACGGCATAGCAGGCTGGCAGACTGAGGACTAAAAACTATAGGTAGCAGCCAACGCTCGCAATGGGTAGGGATGGTACATGCCCATTTTAATGAGGTTTTAATGCTTATACATTGAAACTGTACATTAAAACTCTTCCATCCATGAAGTACATCTATGAAGACACAAACAAGCAAGGTGTCACCATGGCACAAAAAGTGCCAAAGTAGCACTAGCAAGAAATGACGCTTATCTCTCATTGGGTTACCAGTTGCACTATTACATATAGAAAGTACAGTGTTCCACGCTAGACCTATCAACAGGGAACAAGCAATCAACAAACCAACCAAGAAAACCCCCAACCACTTCCAAACTATAGTTTTGTTGTGTTTCCACAGCTAATTGCCCTCCACAGCTAACATTAGGATAGCAACAATTTGCCCGCTACAAGGTAAGAGCGGACTTTATCTTCAAAGCCACCAGTTATCAGTTTGAAGACTATCAAATTACATATTCAAGACTGATATTCTCCACTGAAAGAAGTTTTGGCCTACAATTTTTTTTTTTAACCTTTATGTGCAGAGTTGGTAATAATAATCCCTTTACTCATTGTTTCCTTGAAACAGCATAAGTCACAAACGAAAGAAACAAAATCAAACAAAAAAGCTAATGCAGGACTGAAGTAAAAACTTCATTTTCTTACAATTCTTTTTGTATTTTCTTTTAGAGTTTAAGTTGCATGGTACTTAATATGCGCAATTAAAAAAATTTAATGCTTATGAGACAATGCAAACTCTACTAGGAGTTAATTATTCTTTATTTTCTTTTGCATTCTTGAAAATATACAAATACATGGTAGGTATTTTATTTATAGTCCCCCTTTTTAGTCTAAAAATAAACAGCAATAGTTTCCTTAGCTGATTTTTCCATTGCTAAGATCTGCCCACCTGCAATTTTAAATATGGCAACTACTTGACAGAGGATCCCAACATGTTTCCATCTCTCCTGAATCCTTCCTGTCTACTTGTAGGCAGAGAAGCCCAAGGAGCATAGTCCAAACTGAAGGAGCATGCCAAGGGTAACAATCTCAGAATTATGGGTGCAAAACACAGGATATTTAACAGCACAAACTGTTCTAATCTTGACTATTTAGTAGTCTCTGTGTAGCCAGAAGTAACATAGTGAGAGTTGAAGACAAAAGGAAACCTTCCCGCAAAGATCAAATATTGTTAGTCTTTAGCTGAACTACTTGTGCCCCAGGATGACCCCTTTCCAAAAATGAGCTGCAACCAAACCTTGAGTTTTTAGAGCCAGCTTATTTTCATTTTCTAATTTGGAACCACTTCAAAAAACAAACAAGAAGAGCTTAAAAAATTTTTTTTTTCCAGGGCTTTTGTCTCACATAAGAGTGGCAATAGAGGTACAACTCAAAGGTCCCCGTTTGCTACGCGGAGCCAAGGAGCCGCAGATGAGCTGCTGGTGCTGAGCCAGGTCTAGGTTTCTTTACCTGTGCTGTTCCCCCGGGTCCTGGGGAAGAATGGTGCAAATGAGGCCACGGAGCAGGTTTTGTTCTGCCCCAGCCCAGCACAGATTGTCTCGGCAGAACCACCACGTTTCAGCAGAAGGCAACTCACAATAGGACAAAGTATTGACGGGAAAGCAACGAAGCCAGAGGGGTCCACCGAGGAGCTCAGGAATTGGGGAGGGAAAAGGAAAAACCTCCCCATACAGAAGAAAGCTGCCTGACAAGGAGGAATGTGAGTCAGGAAGGGTGAAAAATAGAAAAACAAAACCATGCTAAATTACATGGATTTGGGAATGTGAACACCACTTGCAAACAACATGAGCTGGGGGCAGTGCTATTCTCCACAGTCCTGAACACCTTGCCTTCCCTTTTGAAGAAAGGCTCATTCCTTCACTGCAGACTGATGGGAAGCAGGTGAGAGGGAGAAGGTGAAGGACTTGGAGAGAGAAAAGCAGCTACAGACATGCATTAGTGCAAATGAATTTCGCCAGGGTGTTATGTCTAACTCACCATGAAAATAATCTTGACAATCTCTAACCCCTACCACAAAACTCCCCCAGAAATAGCTGCTCAGAAATAGACACTCAGTTCAGCAGGTCGCTAAAACGGAGCCTAAAGAAGAGCAGCAGAGTTATTAGGTAATGCAAAATGCCTGAGAGGAAGGAAAAGACAGGCACGCGTTGTGAAGACAGACCACAGCCCCTAGATTTATTATATACATAATAATTAATAATGACCCATTTTTCCTATTCCCAATTTCTACATTCCTTACTCCCTTTAATTAAGTTCATCCTAAAAATAGGATGCTGCAGAACAAAGAACTTTTTTTACAACTTTAAAAATGCGAGCTTACTCACTGGTCAGGATTTTCCCGGCTCTCCGTGCTTTAGTACAAAGAGCTACTATGACACAATATAAACGCGCTATCAATGAACAACATTTTTAGACAGAACTTGATAATGTAACATTTACTGATTCCATCTGTCAAGATGGAGAAAGAGAATGAGACTTAAAGCACAACACACAGGAAACTTAACGGCAACAACAAAAACAGAAGTACAATCAGCATAGACACCATTTGTTGACCCACAATCTGCATTCATTTAATTCCACTCTATAGATATAGGACTTGCTTTCTTCACTAATATGGCCCTCGGATCTCTGAATTCAACAATAAAATTACATTTACTTGACAGCGTTCAGAACTTATTTGCGTTATTTTCAACCACCCCGTTCTGTCTTCGGTGCACAATTTTAATGATGCAGGGGCTATAAAGTTGCCTAAACACATAGGCAGTCTGATGAAATCTTCTTCTGCCAAGAAGCCCAAGAAATCTTCTTCTGCCCAAGAGCGATGCCTGGCTCGCAAACGCAGCCCAGAACCCTTACGTTTTCCTTCTGCGTCATGAGTCTGATTTAAATTCAGAGCAGAGACGCCAGCATCCCCGGCGAAGAAGAGCAATTGCTCTTTAAACAAGTTCTGTAAATGCTTCCTGCGCTAACAAGGGAGCGGAGAGTTTGCTTAGGTGAAATAAAGCAGACGGACGGACCTCCCCGTATCCCGTGCGGGCTCCAAGATTCAACAGCCAACGAGGGTGTGCAAAGAAACGAGGAAGGGGGGAAGTGCCAAAGGTATCCCTTGGAGATGTGCAGATTCTCTTGTCATGTAAAAGAGCTCCGGAATGAAAGAGAAGCAGAGCCCAACCAGGAGTAGTTTCATGCTAATGTGAACCAAGGACCAACAGTAGACTTTGGATGGTGTCATGGTGCCCACCGAAATTAACTCACCTCTGCCTGCCCCAAGGCCGCTAGGAAATTAATTTCCAATAGTAAAATTGATTTGGCACGAGACGACAAGGAGGAGAAAGCACTGGGTCAAGATTTGGGGAGAATGGGCCATTAAATGGATAAACTCCCAATTCTGGTGTTCCAGGCCACAGCAGAAAATACAAGATAATACCCAAATTAAAGATGAATGCACTCTTTTCAGTCTATTATATATCTAGCTTTCTGAATATATAGAACTAAGCATGATCTTAAAGGTGCCAAGTAATTCTCTAGGCTATGATTTAAAAGTGAAGTCCACTATGTAAAGACAAGTGAAAAATCAGATTTTAAGTGATTTTGGATTAGTTTTCACATGTTGGGGCACTGAAGTATTCCTAAAAGCATTTTCACTGGAGCTTGAATTCCAATTAACGAGAAGAACATTTACGTGCAAACAATCATAGACTGTTGAGAAATATTCTTGCTAATTATCTTCTTTACTAATATGGCCAGCATTTGTAAAATTATATTTCATCTGCAATGTGCAGAAGCACCTTCAAGCTTTTAATAGCATCAGCCTTATGTATTCATCCTGACAGATGATATCAACCAACCAGTACATTGTGGTATTTGGCTGGAGCTTCTGAAATGGGGAACATGGGAGGTGTTAGAAAGGAAAAATTTCTACTGTTTTAGAGGGTTTCCCATAGTAAATCACGCACTGATACCACAATTCTTGTAAAAATCAGAATTTTTGTGGATAGATGCAAAAAAGTGATGTTAGCAGCTCTGCCTCACGAATGCATCTCCAATATCTGCTGAATGTCCTTGAGATGTTGCTGCTTCATTCTGGGACATCCTCCCGGTGCACGGGACCTGCTGCTCAGAGGCGACATCCAGGCTGCACATCTTGGATAGGGCTGCAGGTTGCACTACTAAATACACGTGAAAGCTCTGCCTTGTTATTAACCCAGAGTTAAATGCAACAAAAAGCCCTAAGCAACAAAAAAACAGACATTTTTGTTCCCTATCAGCATCAAAGTTGTTTGGTAGAGATGAGAACCAGGGCCTGGACAGCATTTATTTTTATGCTTTATTATTTGGTTCTAAAGAAAGTCACCTTATCAAGGGAAATAGCATCAAATAAGACTCTGCTATGACCAAAAGGAGTAACATGGCAATGATGCACCTCATGTCATACATCTTTTCAAAGAAATTCTTATCCCTTACCCCACAGATAAATAAAACAACACATCTCTGCACTAACTAAACTTAATTTTGTGAATTACAGCTTTTTTAAACTCAGTAGGGAGGGGAAACCCTTGAGAAATGGAATTTTGCCCATAGACTGATGGCTTCAGATCACATTTCTAGTGGGCTTATAACCTGCTCCAGTGAAAACCTAATTTTTAATTTGCTTTTAGGGTTATTTATTCTTTTTATTATTACACTAAGGGTTTATAATTTAATGTCAAACATAATTTTGCACGAATTACGAGGCTGCACTATGATGCTGAAGATAAGATGTATGTGACTGGTTGGCATAGCCTCAAACTAGGTTTCTGAGAAAATGGATCACTAATTGGCAGGCTGCCATCCCATACACTGCTTAGTTCAACTTAAAATGAAACAAGCCATCTTTTGCAAAGACAGAGGCACAACATCCTCCCAGAAAGTGCAAAGAAAAATAATTTTTTTGGTTATTTCCTCTTAAAAACTCTGCCATATTTACCATTCCACACAATACAAGTGATATCTGTTGTTAACTACTCATGCTGACATCAGCTTCGTGCTGCTCTGCTACTTTTAGATGTTTATGCCTTAAAAACAACAACAACAACAAAAAAAAGCATTTCACGTACCAATTAAAGTTCCAAATTATTGGTCATACCACTTCATAAAAATCACACCAATTTTGATTAATTGTAGTTCAGCCATTTAAGAGCTGAAAAAACATGACATTTTGCTATGATGTCATTCTCCCATTCATTCCAGTGGTAAAAGTCCTCCACCAGAGCTACAGAAAGAATAATATAAAATTAAGCATGGAAATGATCAGAGGAAATAATTTTGACAATGAAGTAATTTCCTAGATTGGTTTTAAGTATGACTTCTTTGTCAGCTTTAAATAAAAAAATAAGAGATGCCATAATTTTATTGAACTTGCATGGTGAATGACTAATGTGCATGTGTCAGAAGTGGTGTCAGTTAACTCAAAAATCAAACCATATGCTCAACCCAACGAGAGCAGAACACCCCAAGAGCAAACCCAAATCAAACATATACAAGGGAATCACAAGCCAAAGAATGGTGGCTTCAGAACCAACCTTTACTAAAAGAAAAAGACACAAAGTGCAATGGTGGGATCTCAGACAATTCCACTGAGATACACAATATAGTCTATACTCAAATTCTCACATTTTGGTTGATTTTTAAAGCTATTCAGCAATATTCTAAATTCCCTAGCAGAAACTCTCAATAGTTATTTAGAAGAAAGATGTAAAAATTAATTTCAAAATTTTGCCCCTAGACTCTAATAGCATTTCTTTAGTTTGGATGAAAGTGAAGCCCTTGCACATGTTTGTATTTTCATAGGTGCCAAACTGATGCTAGGATCCAATCCAACTTATTTTGAAATCAAATGGAATTTTTCACTTGACTAGAATTCAAGCATCTGTTATTAGCAATTTCAGAGAGAGAAAAAACTTTTTAAAAAATGAAAAATGGGGAATCAGGACATTGCAATTTTCTGTCGCCCTCTTTACGTATAACTTCTATTTCTAAAAGAAACCGTATGACTTCTCCAATGGGTACTGAGGCTAGCCAAAAGCAGCAGCAATTCTGTATTTATTAAAACCTCGCACTCACAAAGAGCCATAGCATTCCCTGGAGTGAAAAAGTTGCTTTTCTCTTAAAGAATCAGTCATGATACCGGTGTTAGTGCCTCCCTGGAGCACTGCTCGTTCCCATCCAGACCCAGATCCAAAGTCCTGAGCTTATGATAGGACCAGCGGTAGAGCTATGAAGTGAATATTCCCATCACAGTGACTTACATCATTTCAAAAGTGGGAGTCTTCACTGAAAAATTAAAATAATGCAGCTCAGAAATGTTTCAATTCACAGAAAATGAAATTTCATTTAAAAAAAAAGAGGAGAATCATTTTTGCTGGGCAGAACTGTGCAGAGTGAATCATCATCACCAAACTGGTCCTGCTTTAAAAGCAACCAACAGTTTGCATATCTAGGACTGTATTCATTTAGCAAACAGACATCAACAGAGTTTGCTAAAGAAAAGCACACATATGTTTAGGGTAGGCATCTGACCTCTCACGAAAAGGGAAAAAACAGCCTCATTTCAATACTGTGAGTATAGCTTTGCTTAGGTCCTAAGGATCTGCCCGTTGTCTCCTGTTAAAGGACTGACCCAAACAAGGTGTTCTGACCTCCATAACATCAACTCATGGAGATTTAATAACCAGAAAATGATTATATGATCTTAGTTAAACTATCAAAGTCCTAATAATAATAATAATAATATATCCCCAACATCAGAGAAGGCAGGAACCATTCCTATAGGGCAAATCAAGCATCAGTGGACAACATGGTCTTTGCACTTCAGAGCCTGACGATGCTCCAGCATTAAAACCTTGGCAAGCAGAAGACTTGGAAATTCGGGAGCTGGCAGAGCAACTTCTCTATCCCTTTAAATTCTTGGATGGCTTCCTCACCCAAAAAAACACATTTCCCATTAGAGGCTGTAAAAAGCAATCAGAATGTACCCAGACTTTCATTAGCCTGAATGCACATAGAATATTTCCTAAGATGGCATTCATGCCCAATCTTGTACTACTAGAAGTCACCTGGATAGAGAGTTACTTTGTCATCCAGATGTAGAGAATTTTACATGCAGCTCTAAAAATTAACTACAACCTTGCCATTGCTTTTCCGAGATGTCCATTTTTCCTGGTAAAGCCAAAGATGCTGAAAACAAAGCTGTAAACCTGTAAATAAAAGTTCAGGAGTATCTCTATTCAATAAAGGTACATTTAACAATGACCAATTAATGCAAGCATTCAAGTTTAGCATGAAATGTCCAAGTTTTTTCCTTTTGGGTCTTTTATTCACCCATACTCCATCCTAGGGCACTAAGGCAGCTTCAAAAATTCTCACCGAGAGGCCAAAAATATTTGAAGACATCTTCCTTCACCAGCAAAAAAGTAACCCTTATCCAGGACCAAGCTTGGTGCAATCTAGTAACAAAAAGGTGCCTGTTTTCCCTCCTTGGGCTTTTCCAGTCGGCCCAAAGTTTGACACCACGTCCCTCCCATCTCAAAAGTCATGCCATGAAACTCTATTTCATGCCTGTTCGTAGTCAGACACACAGAAAGGACATTTTTCTTTTGTGACTCATCTCATCAGTCCATGACCTAGTTCATCTAAAATCCTTAAAAATGACAACAGAATGAGTTATTCTACAATTTGATATATATATTTTTTTCTTTTTCAGACAGATTCGTTGCATGAATACAGCAGCATAACACAACCACATGCCCAGAGAGAAGCATCCTTGCACACCAGCCACAGGGTCGGGTACCAAAGGGGCTATGGGGTCAGGTACAGACGCATAGTTTTCCCCCCCAGTTGCATCTCGAGGCTAAAGATCCGTGTTGAATATCTGCAGACGCTCTCCTTTTCACCCACGCATGGTTATACGCCATGTGTCACCCTCTCCCACCTTTACATGTCAAGAATGTTTTATTTTATAAGTAACTAATTGGAATAATTGGGCTGTCTGGACAAATACACCGTTCCTCGGATTGCTTTTTTCCTTCGAGCTTCATCTTCGGAAGCAGCAGGAATACAGGAGACAAATCCAACATCCTGGAAGGTACCATAGGGCTAGGAACATCTGAGAAATCTCACTTTTTGCCCTACCTTCCCCCATGACTGGCTTTTAGATCAATATACCAATTAGTAGTATAAGATTTATAGAAAAAGAGGTTGCTCGGGGTTCAGATTTGGCCAGGAGGCAGGACACTACCTCTTTTGAGGTTGGCCTCCAGCACTATTTAATATAAATGCAGATATCAGAGTCTCTAATCACAAGCCATACAAAAAACATGCATCACACATCAATATAGTTTTTTTGCCTACTTAGTATCTTGCCAAAAACCCAACGTTTCACATCTTACTAAAAGTTTCCTCGCATCCATATCTCCAAATCAAACACATACACAAGAAATAAATAAATAAATGATTTGAGGAGATGTTAAGAACGCCAATGAAATACAGATCTTTTCAACAGCCTCCTTTTCAGAAAAGGAAAGGGAGAGGAGATAGGAGTGTAACAAGACACAAACTCCATGTGAATCATTAGTGAGCAAGATACTGTTACCCCGGGGCTGCTGTAACTCACATACATGCCCTCCTTACTACTTCAAGATCTTTGGATTTCTTTTTCTTTTTTTTTCTTAAGTACATATAAAAGCACGTATGGTTGAAATAAAAAGTAAAGCAGATGCAGATGATACTTGGAAGTTCAGAAGACGCAAGTATGGCAGCAAATAGAACCATTAGGGCAAAAATACCTTGTTTTTCTATGGTCCGGATCTCTAAGGAAAAAAACAGCAGAAGTTTAAACATTTTGAAGTAGTGGGTTTTGGATTTTTTTTTTTCCCCCCTAAATACAAGGTCTTCACCTCATTTTCCCCATCCAGGGATTAGCTTTAGTCAAAGTTTGCCTACAATAGGCCCAGGTGGTGGTTTGGTCGTAGATACTAGTTTCAACTCGGACAGGAGTACAAGTCTCACTCCGAGGACAATAATGCCTTTTAAAAATAGATCCTCGTACTAAAAACAAATGCCCTTTATGGGGGAAAACAAAATGCAAGCACCTACTATAGACTTGCATCCATCTACACTTGTTCTTGTGGCAGCTTCATTGTTTCACGTTAGCTTGGATAAAATTTAACACCTTTTATTATATAGATCATTCTCACTAACAGTGCAATTGTTGTTTCAATTGAGCAAGAAATAGTGTATCCATTTATGTGGCTAGTCTAAATGAAAAACTACACCTTTTCTTGTGCTTTCCAAAGTATTTCTCAAGATAAGTGCAATCAATTTAAGTGGAACCAACTCCAAAATGAAATGCACTTGCTGCAACCCAAACCGCTCAGCAGAGACTTAGGGAGAGGTGAAGTTGTTATTAGTTTAATCTAGTCATATTTGAGATAAAGCAGTTCATGTTTTCAGAACCAAAGAATCAAAATTATAATTGTTTTTGTCATTTGCACAGCAATTTTACTCCTGAATGCGTTGTTTTAGGCAGGAATTAATAAAAATTGCATGCGCTTCAGGTGCTGTGTAGCTCACCCTTTTCCACACAGCCCAGCCTGGAGCTGTGAATGCTCCTTTTCTTATTATCAGTTAATAATTCTCTCTCATTGAGGCAAATTAGGAACTTGACTGTGTTAGAGAGTCCAGAACGCTGCTAGAGGCAAAAAGGGGCTAAATGGCAGAAATTCCTCTCTGAGCAAGATGCATGAAGCACAACATTGTGTCCACCACAAAAGCTGCTCTGTATTTTTGATCCTTTCTAATTTAATTAGCCCAAGAGGTAGCGCATTAATTTGCCAAGAATTCTTCTGATGCGAAAGCTGCCCTCATTGCAGCAAAGGGAAAAAATAACCTGCCTGCTACAGTGGCATGCCAGTAATGAAAGGGGGTTATTTTTGTGTTACAAATGGCATTGCAGGGTTACAAGAGACCTTTAAACCTTTTTATCTCTGGTTGGGTCATATGTAACACAGTGTAACACAAAGCACTAATTAACCAATTCTGCTCCAGAATCTTTTTTAAATGCTTAGAGTAACAGCGTTAGAACTCAGGTCACGGGCAAACTTCCCATCTCCTAATTTGAAAAATAAAAATAAATAAAAAAATTAAAATCTTGCGTGCTATACTAAAAAAAAATAGCATGTAAAATAAGAATCAACCAGCAGCAGAAGCCCCGTTCCATGGGATTCCACATCCCAGACATTCATCCTGGCTTTGTTTTCTTTATGTTTAACGATATTCTTTATGTGGGCAATCTGGAGCCTTCAATTCCCTTAGCCTGTCTCTTGGCTCTTGATGCTGTATTTGTTTGGTAAATTGTCTCCATGTTAATCTTCTTCATCAAATACTTGGGGTCAGATTGGAAAAAAAATACATATATCTTTGATCAAATCTCCTGCCACCCAAGCTTCCTCGGTGCCATGTGCTTCTGATATGTCCTTACGCACATTAACGGGTCATTTACTCATTAGAGAACAATGAGAAACACGCAGAGTACGAGGAGTCCGCCAGGACGCTCTGAACTGCTTATTAAATCTATGAAATCATTTCTCTCACTTGCCCTTTTTTCAAAAAAATAAAAAATAAGGAGGCTTGCAGGGGATTCCTGCATCTGGCATAATCGCCTATCTTCTCCCGTTTTGCACTGCTCCAAAGCCACGCTGCAAAAAGTTGTGCCGTGCACAGATCCAACCTGGAGCCTCGAGGGATTCCAGCAGCAGATCCCAACCCAGCTCCACAGGGATTGCAGGATCCCGCTGACACCACAGTCATCAGCCCAAAGAGCCCATCTCCACTTGCACGCTCCCAAACCTCTCCACTAAAACGGTTGTAAAAACAAACACTAAGGGCTTAAACTGAAAGTAAATATTTCCTGATTTTTTTTTTTTTTTTTTTAAATAAAAAAAGAGCATTTTCCTGCCCCAGCTGCAATCTTGGGTGCGCAGGACAAGCAGGTCGGCAGAGAAACACAGGGC
>JAVCKT010026795.1:0-31616 GCA_032273925.1 Rhynchotus rufescens | reverse complement strand
GAGGATGGGGCCAAACTCTTCTCCGTGGTGGCCAGTGATAGGACAAGGGGCAATGGGTACAAGTTGAAACACAGGCAGTTCCATCTGCATGTGAGGAAGAGCTTCCTCACTGTGAAGGTGACAGAGCCCTGGAAGAGGCTGCCCAAAGGGGTTGTGGAGTCTCCTCTGGAGATCTTCCAAACCTGCCTGGATGGACCCTGTGCCACATGCTCTAGGTGTCCCTGCTGGAGCAGGGGGGTTGGACTAAATGATATCTAGAGGTCCCTTCCAACCTCAACCATTCTGTGATTCTATTCATGGTGAAATACCATGCAGCTTCCTGGAAGAGGAAACTTAAATTACCAAGATGCCCAAGGCTGTTAGTGTCACCTAAGCTTGACCATAAAAGACAAAAGGCAGTGCAGGGTTGAACAATGATGCTGCTCCCAAAGCACAAAGCCTAAAAGTTCATGGCGTTCATAAGCTGAACAGTCAAAGCAGAGGGCTGCCCAGGAATGCTTGTGGATAAAACAGGATAGGGGACAGTGTCCCCTGTGCTGCTGGAGTGCTGCTCACTCCAGCAAGCAAGAAAACATAACACTGTGAAAACAAGCGGCAGGACCATAACATCACTACTTACCTATGGGGTAGATACAGTCACACTTCGAAAATGCTCCCAACGAGTTGTGCTTTGGACAGCAGGTTTATTACCGTATACTAATACATTTAATGTACTTGGTAAGTCTTCCCCATGCAGCCAAGCCCTGAACACAGGAATCATGTTAAAATGGGTAAAATTAGACATCAACTTTGGGCCGAGTGCCTTCCCAAGCTTTTAGCTTAGCTAGTGGGAATGTTAGATGGAAAATGCAATAGCTGAGACACAAAACGCGGTCACTGCTAGCAGGTTATTTATGAAATGTGCACAGTGCCCTGTCGGTGTGAGCAGCACTGGCAGGGATGAGGGTGGGAAGAGCGTTGCTTTGCTGGCTGTTCCCAGCCCTTGCAGACCCCTTAAAGGCCCTAAAACTTCCCCACAGGGGTTACTCTGTAAATCCATCTCTGATGGGTCCTTGGGTTTCCACTGCTTCTCTGACTGCTGCTGTGATGTTTTCCAGTGGGAATTCTGGTGGGAATCAGAGATTCCCATCTCTGCCTTTTTCTTGGCCAGACGGATTGGGTTTTCCTCAGAGAAGATGAGCAGAAAGGTCTCTGCCCTCAGAGGGACCGCATTGCAAACCATCCTCTGCGCATCCTTGGCTCTCCTCTGCCTTCTCCACCTCCCTCTCCACCGACTCTTGCTGCCTGGGCATGGAGAACATGCACCTTCCCCTCTCACCTTACTTGAGGAGCAACTAACCCTTGGGATTTGCATTTGGATGCAGAGACTGTCTTGCCCTTGCCCAAGATACACAGCTTCTGTGTGTGAGGAAGCTGTGTGTCTTGGGCAATAACTCCTGCAGCTTCAGCTATCTCAGGTTATGGGGGAGTGTTTCAGCCTCTGTGATATGCCCCAACAAGAGTGGTTCTTGCATCCAACAGCAGGCTTTGCTGAGCTCCTGGCAAAGCAGTATCTTTGTTCTGCCATTCATTTTTACTGCCCTCCTCATAACAAATGTAAACCTTAGTTGTGTGTGTTGGGTTAGATTCCATGGGAGGTGGTGAGGTGATGGCTCCCCACACTCCAGAGTGTTTGTAGTGGGTAGTTTCTCTCCTGCTGTTGCTTTGGTAAACACTACATAGTATCAGCCAGCAATTTAATGCTCTGTGCTTTAGCAACCTGCATTGCCAGTGAAACGGATGTTAAAAAATAAAATAAAATAAAATAAAATAAAATAAAATAAAATAAAATAAAATAAAATAAAATAAAATAAAATAAAATAAAATCACTCTTTTGGAGCCTTTCTAACTTTCTAAGAAGGGAGAGTGAGTTGTGTCATGGCCTCTGTCTACAAACCCAAAATGACCTAAACAGAGGAAGTTGGTATTTGGTTGGAGGAAAAAAATGAATAATACTAAATAAGCAATCTGGTTTTATTTTCCCTTTCCGTTCTCTAGCTAAGTGCTCTGACCCCCAGAGGAGGGTCACCCTACTATGCTACTTCTCTCGTTTCTGGAATTGCTGATCCATGGTGTTATAAAGCTAAGCAGTAAGAGAGAGCACAAGCTGTTTTTATAGATGGAGCAAAAATAATTTAGGGGAAGGGGAAACAAAACCTTGGGAAACAAAGATAACACGTAATGATATGAAACTACTTTTAAACATCTGGTAACCTCAGGAAAGACTGATTTTCCAAATTAGGAATCAAATCCTGAGGCCAGTAATTATGCTTTTGCATTCCCACTCCATGAAGACTAAAACAATTACGGATTGGAGATAGGGCACTTACTTATTACCATTTTTAATGATAATGTTCATAATCTTGTTTGGTTTAAAATGCTATTTCATTTGGTTGATTACATTGTTCTGAGTCTGCAGTATCCTAAGGTTTAACAATCACACCATGTCTTCATACTTTTATACCCATAATGAATTTTTGCATGCAAATAAAATACCCGTGCTCCAGCTTCCAGAAACCTCTGAGGCAAACATTTTATTACATCATGAAATTAATTTTTATTGCCCTTCTGTTCTGTGAAGCAGAAACACAAAGCCGTATGAAAAAAAAATCAACTGAAGTGGCCTTTTCAGTAGCTTTGCAGATGGAACTTGTGTGTTAATCTCCAAGGGAATATACTCTTCAGATCAATGGTCAAACCCGAGGTGGTAATGACATGTAGTATGAGCTAAGTTGCCTAAAAATCTCTCTGCGATAAAGAAGAGCCAACCATTATGGGACCACACGGACTCTCTTGCTGCCTTGTGCCAAAGCACACTGGAATTTCTGCCTAATAAACTAGCGGGAGACACAGGCATTAGTGACTGCTTTTGCAGGCGATCAGGCTGAGAGCTGACAAGACAGGGCTTTGCTTTCAGGACCAGCAGAGCTGTAACCCTGCTGTAACATCTGTTGCAGTTTTGCAGTCGGACAGCTGCAGCATAAATGCTGAATTATTGGATCTGGAAGAACCGCTTGTGGTTTATCCCTCCTGTCTGCGGGCGGGCAGGAGGTGTGTCAGCTGGAAGGACGTGTCCGCGGTGCCCGGACGGCGAGAGCACTGGGGTTTACAGGCAGCAGCCGTTCGGGAATTAGCTCTGGGGCTGTCCGGGGGCTGTAGCTGGGACATGGATGTGGTCGCAGTGAGGTGGGCGAGAGGGCCGGGGCCTTTGCTGCGTTGGAGCAAAGAGGGGCCTCCGTGTGCAACCGGGAACTGGATGTGTCCTGTGCTGTGGACACAGTGGTCTGCGTGTGCTCGCGCGTGCCCTGTCAGCATCCGCTTAATGCTTCGCTTGTGCAGGCTCTTCGCTTAATGCTTCGCTTGTGCAGGCTCTTCCTCTTCTACTTTGCGTTTTAATGCGCAGGCACTTGCTGAAGTGCAGCCACTTAGCGAGCATCTGGCCTTGCTGGGATTTAAAACTGAGCACACATTTTAAACGCGTCTGACTTCTCACTGCACTGAGAAAATTGATAGACCCAATATCCTTCCCTCGCCTCCCACACAAGGCTGCCCAGTCCTTCTTCCCTGGCAGTGAACATCTTGTGTTCCCACGTGGGTCTGGGGTCACAGCAGCCGATCCCAGGCAGCCCCCGACCTAGGGATGGCACTCGGTGTTTTGTCAAGCACGTGGAGCCCCCGAGCTCACTCGTGGCCTTCAGATGCTGTGAGCTTCTAAGGTCAATCGACTGTAAATGCTCAACGATTGGAAATGCTGGAAATGCGATTGCTCGACTCTCCATTTCAATAGACTTGATCCTTTATTTGTTCAGTGCAACTTCAAAGCGCTGCCCTAAATTAAGGATTTACTTAAGGCTTTAAATTAAGTGAAGATCTCATTAGCACAGTCGGGCATTATCAGGCAAGTCACAGGGCCGAACTAATTTGCTTTTTTGGGTTAGTATTTGGATCAACTATGTGAAATAAAGTGGCATTAATGAAGAAGTGCAAGATTCAGTGAAAATCCATCAGGGAGCCTTCATAAGACAATCAAAATTTCTCCATCTTTGCTATATATCGCCATCAAGGCTTAGCTCCTTCTTTATTTTTCTCAAAGATGCTTACATGATTAAATCATTCCAACTTTTACAGCCTCGTGCTCACCTGTGTGTGGCAGATGACACAGAAATGCCCTGACTCTGATGAACTCAAATGCAGTAAGCGATCTAGGAGCTAACTGTCCTCCATCCTCAGCTAGTGCTGGCAATAGCAACTCCCAGCTACCCACAGCTGTTCAGCATGGCTGTTCCCAGGCCTGTTGTGTTTACTGGTGAAGCTGGTGGCTTCATCTCAAAGGACCCTGATGAGGATTTGCTGCTCCTCAATCCTGCACTGCCCAGCCGGGTCTGGAACAGCTCGTGGGGCATTTGCTCAGTGCCAGGGTATGTGCGGACTTCGAGCTCTAACACCTGCGTGGTCCAATTTCAAGCTCTGTTTCCAGGCAATGCGCATGCATGCAGCCTGGCAATGCCCTCTCTAGAAGTCTTTGTGTTGATAAAAGACCATTGAACAAATATGCAGGCAAGCAAGCACCACGGGAGGCTGCTGGCAAAAGGCACTGAAATCTCCTAGCGACTCTGTATGGAAACACTTTGTCGGAGCTCATCTAGCTTTATAGCTAGCTAATCCTTGCGGCGCAGCCATTATGTAAAGGAGTTTTGATGGTTTGTTTTATCACTGTTTAACAGTTAGATGAACTTTGGCATTGCCACACAGACTTACAGATTTGTCCCTTGTGGATAAAGGATCCAGCAGAGAGGGTGATCCAGCTATGCCCTCTAGACACTGCCAGATTGTCCTCTGTCTCACTGCCAGTCTATTCACCCACCTAGTTTCATCCTACTGCTTGGGATGTTGTCTTTTGTTCTCTCTTTTGTTGCTGAGGAGAACTCTGATATCCAATCTCCTCACACAGAGGTCTCCATCCAGTGCCTGGAAACAGCCTGGAAGATTCTGGGCCAAGGAAAGCATTTCTGTTGTCTTGTTACTATTTTAACTAACCTTTTCTGTTAGGATGAAGGAATGAAACCTTAGCCCCTGTGAAAGTCCTGGTCTCCCACTGCCCAGGATAGCTACTCTATGGACAAAACAGGAGTATTTATGGATACAGTTTAGGACAGTCCTCAGAGGAGCTTTGAGGAGCCCAGATAAGCTCTAGGCAAGTGACAGGTTCTGAGAGCAGATTTAATTGCCTGAATACACTGTCTTAACTGGTTTGACAGACATCTTCAGGAGGTGAGCAATTTTAAAGCACAGGACAGACATTTCCAGTTCACCTGTAAGAACATCTTGTCACCGTCAGTAAGGGAGATGAGAAACATGCTTTTGATCCTTACACAAGATGAAGGAGTTTGATGAGGAGAGTTTCCTGAATTATAACAGGAAGCCACACATATGTAAATAAGCGAACGGAGAAAACAAAACCTTCAGATACTAGAGGCTTGTATTATTCTGAGATTTTCAGTTGTACTATTTTCACAACTGGGTCATAGAAAGTTGTAGATAGGATCAGCTTTCAACTTGATATAACTCAGTGTATTTGATTATAATAGTTTTTTGGGTCATAAAAAATTATTTCTTTCAGGTCTTTATCCCATGATGTCTGATAACATTATTTCCAGAACCCCGGATAAGTCCAAAATGCACACTAAAGTGGATTCTAATACTCAAGGCTTCAATGAGACTCTAGTATTTTAACAAGATGACGGTGAACAAGCAACTCCTATTCCCTGTACTTCTTTAATATGCAGAGTAGGGATAAAAGCTGTATAGCAGCTACGTGATATCAAGAAATAAGTAAGGGAAACCTAGATGTTTCACAGCACAGTTCTTCAGAATTTACACCTGAAGACATCTCTGCTGACAACTCAGTGCAATTCAATCTCATGTACAGTTCATACTGAGAAGAATATTTCAAAGTTCTTTTGGAATACTGGTCATATGTACCAGGAAATTGTCAGGGAAAACACACTAAGGAGGAGTGGCATCCCTATAATGTAATCCAGGACCTCTGTAGAGGAAAGGGGATGCTGGTGGGATTGTAAATCCGGTGGGGCCTGGAAGAACTTCCATCATCCATGACCATGGTGACAGGAAGATGAGTTGGGGCCTCGAGATTGGAGACATTCTCTTATGAACGACATTCATCAGAGGAGACATTCATCAGACATTCTCAGAGGAGCTTCTTCCAAGTGATCACTGACTGAGGGGGCTCTGAAGCCCCTATTGCACGGAGGAGCAGCGGCAGAGACCTGCCTGGCAAGGGAAGGGTATCTACAAGCAGCCAGGGTTACCTCAGCATGACCCACCCCAGGGTCACCCAGCACACAGTCAGTGGCACACAGAACTCTTCTCATAGTATAAGGGGATTAGTTCAAAAGCCGCTAGTTCTTTTCCACAGAGGTTATGACATTTACTGTGTTCTGTGCCTGTGCCTGCAAGGTTGATCCACAGGTGTTAACAGAGACACGAAAAGCTAAAAATAGCACTTGGTTCACAGACTGCTGAGAACTCCGGGTCTGTCTGCACCTGCCTCAGAACTAGCAGTTCTCTCCTGGTGCCCCCCTGAGCTGCCCAACACTTCCCTGGCAAGGAATAGTGTTACCTGTCTCCCCAGTCTACTCAAAAACATGAACTACTCCTCACTGCCTTTTGAGGACCCACTTCAGTGTATCAAGTTCCAAAGCAGTAACATCCTGCAGAGGTTTACATGTGCTTATAGCCTGCCTCTTCTTCCTATACAACCCCCACCAGATACACATGAAGCACAGTCCATACTTACTACCCTTCCTTCTGTCTTCTGCTCACTGCCGAATAGTGCCTGCATTTGTATGTGCTCAGTTGCTGTTCTCCTCATATACAACTGCCACCAGCTTTCCCATCATCCTTTTTAGGTTGAGTTCAAGACAACATGAAGAATGACATTTACTGAGCAAATCTCTGAGCTTTCCCTTCTACAGCACTCCTCTAACCCACAGAAGCTTTCCTGTGAATATGCCCACCCCAAGCATATGTAGCTTTATGAACTTGAAAGTGTATTCTTGGGGATGCACATTGCTCTTCATCCCATCTTCCATCTGTCTCTACTCAAAGAGTGGTGGAACAGGTATTGTCCTCTGTGTAAGCATCTGGTCCAAGGCCATGAGGGAAGCAGAGTCAGCTGGTTACTCAGAACGAGTGGAAGAATGGCTGATGATGTCCGCAATGGTTGTAGGGCAGAAGTTTCTGCTTTGGTTGCAGAAAACCAGCCTGGAGTTCCAAGATCCAGTTTTGATGGCCTTTCTGGCTTCCTATATGCAGTTGCCACCCAGCCATGCAGACTCCTCAGGCAGCACCCACGTAATCTCTATGCTTTCTGGCCTAGGAACAACCTGTCATCTCCACAAAAACTTGCCTGCATGGTTGTCAGCAGCCAGAAGCAGTGAACTGCTTCTGAGGATGGGACCAAAAAGGGCTCTCACATGGGAACCTGTTCTGTACAAAGTTGTCAGGAAGCAGCCTTCATTTTCCAGTGATCACTCCAAATCTACCACACCTTTTGTCTCCCTGATCTTTGCTAGTGAATGAAGCACTACTGAGATAGTGAAAAAACTGTAGGGTAAGTTCCTGCAGAAATAGCTGCTTGCTATGGGGTCTGCATCCCCAAATATGCAGACTCTGATGGAAGAGGTGCAGCTCAGTTATTGATAAAAGCCTCACGAGAACCTGAGTAGGACATCCCACAGCACAGTACTAAGGTTGGGGGGAGCACCAATGGTGGCTACAGTTCCCAAGACAACAGTTGCTTTCTGCTAAGTCCGTAAATGTTTTCTCACAGCCCACCTAGATCCCAGGGTGAGAGATCTCCAAACCTACCTGGAGACCCATGATGCGATGTAGACGCGGGTACTCGGCATGGTGAGCTGCTGTGTCAAGCAATGCCACCTTGTTCGGATCTAGGAGTCTCAAGGAGAGGGTTAATCATGAATAAAAATGTGCTGCGCTCCTGGAGCAATCGTTCCAGGGCATTTAATGCAGATAAACAAAACCCAGAACAAAGTTAAAGGCAGCCCCTGAGTCTAGCTACAGCTGTGAACACAGGAGGCTTATGAATTTGTTTGCTTCCTGACCCGCTAAAGGCTCAGTGAAATTAACTGTAATACGTTGATGCTAAGATTTATGAGAGGATCAGGGAGATATGAAATGAAAGAGTCAACAATATCTGAGCACGACGACAAGAAATAGTGAAGTATTTTATTTCCATTGCTTTCAGTATTATCTGCTGGTTGTCAGGAAATAATCCGAGCAGGGAGACTGTGTAGCAGAGGTAGGAAAAATAGATGTGATCATTTTCCACAGACGCAAAGAGCACCATTCTATACATTTTATAACTTGCTAGTGTTTTTTGTCATTTCTTCAGACATCTGTGCGTTAGAGTGACTGAGAACTGCAAATGATGTATAGTTAAGATATCCCCCTATAATTAAGCTGAAATAATGCTGAATTATTCTAGCATAATTATAGGGGACTATTTTAACTATTAGATCATTAAAAAGCTATGATGCAAATCCTGCTCTGAAAAGGACTGAAGAAAATGAGGGTATATGCACAAAATGTCAGTGGTCCTCTGCTAAGACCAGATGGAGAGGTATAACTATACTCAGTTTATCAGTCAATGCATTTAATTACAGGCAGGGATGGATGGAGCCTGTAATGGTCTTTTATTGATGCCTAGCATCAATTGCCTTGCAAATAGACATGGTAATACCCAAATGCTGGGGGAGAGAATGTGGTACCTCTGCAGAAAGGTGAACTTTGGATAAAATTGGTCTGGATTTATAATGAAGTCCTACCACATGGCCCCACACAGATGCAAGCAGTCATTTCATCTACTTTGTACTTCAGCTGTGAAGAACAGGGTTAGAGAGGCTGGCATTGCAAGAGCAAAGCCCGTAAATCAGCGTCTAGGTCCTGCAGTGAGGTCAGCCATAGAGGAAGTGTGATAGTGATTCTCGGCTGGTGTAATCTCCTCCAAAGCGTGGGGCACTCGCCTGCATCTAATCTGCTTGGGGTCACCGATGGCCAAGTGTTATGGAGCAGCGATGTCACCTCGTATCAGATGATAAAAGCTGAGCATGTGCCTCTGTGTGGCCTGGATGGTGGGGTCGAGTAGAGTGAGGCTCAGTTTAAACAGCGGAGGCACCACTGAACCCCCCTGTGTTTGCTTTCTGAAACCTCGGGGACCTTTGTGCTCCGCGGGCCAAGAGACCTTGTGTCTGTCAAGAGCAGTGTAGAGAGCAGTGCCTACCACTGAGGATCATGGCTTTCTTTCCCAGTGCAGGCACTGCTGCTGCATCGCTTGGGATGACTACGTGAACAGTTTGCTTTGCAAGCAGGGTTGGGTGTGCCTGTTCTGCCTGAAGGGCCATCTGATATCTGGCATCCAACAGCAAGCGGCGAGGCAAAAATAATAGCACAGCGGCTAAATAAGAAAAAATGACTTCTTGCCCTCAAGCATTATGGCAACAAATGGTGAAGAATATGCCCTCAGGGAAAGGCAGAATGAGTGAGATGAATGTGCAATGTTCAATAGCTCCATGTCGAATCAAAGAGCGTGCTCTTAAAACGTGAAGCAAGCAGGGTCTGGTGAATGCAAGCAGCAGTGAGTCAGATGGGAAATGTATTGTAGGGTAGGACTGAACAGTATGCAAATCCTCTTGGAGAGCTCTTTGCGGTTGCTGCTGGCTCTTAAAGGGATAGGTAATTAGCACATGACTTTGTTTCACAGTAAAATAATTGAGGATTAAAATCAACAGAAAGGCAGGAAGCCAAATTGAATTCCCACTCAAGCCTCTGAGTCCTGGGCCTCAGTTTGGGGCTCTGGACATGAGAAATGGGGGATTTCTGTCAGAAAAGGAGGATAAGGCAGGTTGGGAGAGGGGCTGGAGCAGACTCCGGCTGTGTGCTGATATCTCCCTTCAGCTTCCTCTACTCGCAGCCTGCTCTGCCCAGGAGCAGCGATATGGAGCGACTGGGAGACCAAGGAAGGGCCTGGGCCCATATCACAGTGTGGTCTTATGCCTGGCTGAAAGACTCATGAGTAGAAATGGGTGGGGAAGAGCGTTCAAGGCTCTGACTCACAGACTCACGAACACTGGTTGAGAAATCTGACTCTATGGCCAGATGAGTTGTCAGAAGGCATTCGCAAGTGCCTGGAAAACATGTGCGTAACGCTCCAGGTGAAGTTGTACTCACTTGGTAGTACAATATTCCATCCCCAAATTAAATATGTGGCTATTGAGTGAGGTGGTTATGTGAGTACGGCAGCTGAGCCAAAACCTCTCAAGAGCTTAAAAAGCCTCCACTTTCTCTGTGTCTTTGGAGAGGGCTGGCTCCAGGCTGGCCCTTTTCCATAGGAACAGGGAAGTTCTCAGTGTCAATGGGGGTTTCTGCCACTGGTGAGACTAGCAAGCCAAGGTCTCATGAGCCACTGGGTGGCGTATGAACACTTAAATACATAGAAGCCCAGTGTCTATGGAAAAAAAACAAGGCAGAAATGCAGATAATGATGTGGCCTGTCTTTGGACTGGGGCAAGAGAGGGTGAAACCACATGACAGGCATTAGGGGAGTGGTTATATGTCAGGCTTACCTTAACAAATAAAAGTCCAAATGATCAAGTATTGAGGAATAAAGTTCAGAAGCTGTAAAAGCAATCAGATAATGAAAAACCCAAATACAGCCTCGGCTTTGCCACCCAGGGCACGAGCAGTGCACCACAAGGGCCATGCCAGCTGCAAGATCCTTTGGCAAACAGCTGGCCCAAATCAATTCTTTCTTTGCCTACAAATTGGAGTTTATCCCAATTATCTATCTGGGCACTGGTCATGTCGTGTCTCCAGCTATTTTAGCTGTGAAGTCCCTTCCGTGCTTCAAGGTGCAGTGGGCTCTGCCAATAGGCCGGGCCGGTGAGAGGGATGCAGATTTGGGCCTAGACCTGCTCACTCTGTCAGTTTTCCATTCCTAGGGGGCATATCCTTTCCCAGACTGATTGCTTTTCTGTGGGGAGATGACAACAGTTGGCTCAAGAACAGCTGGCTCCTCAAGCTGGATAAAGACAGGAGGCAGATTTCAGCCCAAGTTGGGAGCCTGATATACTTTTATCTCAGCACCCTCTAGGCTCCACAAGTTTTCCCTTCCACTCTGCTTTGTCCCTGTCTGATCTATAATCCGTGTGGCATTTCACAGGCTCATTTCCCCTTGATTGTTTAATACGATTAAGAAAATATTGGTAATATTTCTATCTCAGATTTGCTGAGTGCCTGCAATTCTCCCTGAAGCAAAGCACGTTCTTGCAACCTCAGTGAGCTGGGCCTCTAAGTACTGGAATGGAGAGCCACTTCCAGAAGTTACTCATTCCCTGGCAGGTAAAGCCCTATAACAACAGAGGAGAGACACCTAGATGTGGCTACCATCTTGAGACTTGTTTTTATCTCTTCTTACCTACTGTCAACACAAAGGAACAAGCAGCCCACTTTGAGGGGGTTTCACTTGAATGGTACTGGAGTTGTGACAGAGAAGGTGAGAACAGCACTAACCTAAATGATACTGTTTTCAGTTAATTCAGACAAGAATTGCTTTGAATTAAGTTTAGCATCCCGAGACTTGTAGTATTTTTTATTATGCCCTGACATGCTTTCATGGCATTCAAATATCAGCAAAATACCCTCCTAAGTGATAAAAGTGAAGGTATATCAGCCAAGCTATGGGCTGTATGTGGTACTGTGTTAACCATGCTCAGTCCTCCACCTTCCCTCCTTTAAACAAGGTGCAATCATCAGGCACATCTGGTCTCAGCTACCAGTCATTTATCACTCATCTACCAGGCAAGAAGTTACTAGCAGGCTGTGGCAGTCCCATGCATGCAGCCAGTGTGCAGGCAAGAAGGATATTCAGGAGCACTGGGAAAGAGAGAAATGCATAGTCAGAGCTAGGAAGTTGCTCATCTTCACAGAAGGGTTTAGTTTTAAACCAGCCTGGAGAAAGGAAGGGAAGCAGAGATGAACAGTCCTTTGCAGTCGTCCCCCGAGGAATCTACTTTGAGCTCCTTGTAAGGACAACGCCTGGTGGCTTTCAAGAAGCCTGGTGGAGCAATAGGTTGATGCCAGGCATGTTTTGTAAATGCAGGGTCTAGGAAGGGAGTGGATTACTGGGAGATCTCATGAGATCTCCTACCTTCCAATAGGTACTGACCCAATGTGCAAACTCTGGTGAAAGAATAACAGTCCTGATAAAAGGGGAAAATCTCTCATCCCTAGGAAAGAGGATAACAGGGCACCTGCACTATAGACTCCTTTCTTCAGAGACAACAAGCTGCTATCTTTCCAACCCTGCATTTGGGAAACTGAGGCAAAAGATAAAGTGATTTTCACCTACTGCAGAGGCACAGTGGAAGCTGGACTGAGTCTCAAGTTAATGCCCTCAGTAGTCTCTTCTTTGTTGCATGTTCTGATGAAGACATCTGTGGTTTTGGCGAAAGTCACTTTGATGAGGAAGCATCAAAACTGATTTAGACTAAAAAGTCACAGTAAAATATGAAAGGAGAAAGGGAGCCTGGTCCCTAAATCCAGAGACATCTGTATGCATCCTTATCTGTAAAGGTTTCAGAGTTTCACACAGATGTAAACTCTGTCCTCTGAGCTGTACCCAAAACACCAGCTGATTCCAGCAGGCAGCAGAAGGCTCACAAATGAAGTCTAATGAAAGCCTAGGCAGAGCATCCATAGAGCGACAGACACTGCAGTGTCAAGTGTGATAGTGAAATGCTGATTTCTCACGGGCTAGCGGTGGGACATTTGATTTTCAAGGGCTACTCCAGTACTGTAGTGTCACTGCTTAGTAGAATAATGTTTCTGATTGATTCCTTCCTTTAAATCTGCCTGTGGCTCCAGTGATGATCATGCTGTATGATGTTTAGTCAGCAGGAGAAGAAAAGATCATTACTTCTTGCTTTTTCCTTTATTCCCTCCAAGATAATAGATTTCTCCCCTCCTCAGTTTTGTTATTCACATGAGATCATGTAGTCCAGGACATTCTGTCCTTAAAGACAAAATGAGAAAATAAGCAGAAAGAATGACACGAGTCAGAGAATATTACACTTAATGAGTAGAACTGCCAGGTTTCCCCACCCCTGCACTGCCCAAGAAAGTGCCAATGAAACTAGATAGATGTGCGACTTGATGCTGCTGCCTGAGTACATTAGTCAATTTTAATCTCTTTATTTCAGCATAATTATGGCATTGACTGTGCCCTTTCTTTCCGAGACTGAGTTTATGATGCTTAGATGCACCTGTGTAAGAAAAACAGGTTTTATTGGAGAAAAAATCACAAAATGCTTTTGCAATAGGTTGCTTAGGGAGCCAGTTCTCCAAGAGGCTGAGTTTCTACTCAGTGAGAGCTGTGGGCACCTTGAGATC
The DNA here is from genome assembly GCA_032273925.1 of Rhynchotus rufescens. Lineage (NCBI taxonomy): Eukaryota > Metazoa > Chordata > Aves > Tinamiformes > Tinamidae > Rhynchotus > Rhynchotus rufescens. Next base: position 18,089 of record JAVCKT010026795.1, on the reverse strand, counting down.
AGGTGTGTGAGAGAGCAGAGCTGGCTCACAGTCCAATGGGGTCTTCTCTCCTGTGCCTCTGTGGCCTTGCTCTTTGCCTTTTCCTGTGTGTTTGTAACCCAGGGCACCCTTTCTCCAGGGGCTTAGCCATGCACTTGGTGGTGGCACCTTAGGTTAGTGCGTGTCTTCTGTTTCCTTGTCTTGATCGACCTGCTCTTGTGTTCACCACAGGGAACTGGGACTGTAAGATTTCCATAGGGTGTTGTGTGTTTCACATGGAGCCGGACACCATCATCTCAGTCCAGTCGTCTCTACTGCCACTGTCGGCACCAGCAGCTGTACCCCACCCACGGCTGCTGTTCCAGATGGACATAGGTCTCCGCTTACCTGGTGTCACTTGAAGAGGTCTCAGATGCCAGGTTTGCTTCAGGAGCATTAGAAAACTCTGTTAATCAAGTCCCTTCCATAAGAGTCAGTGGCAGATGGAGACTGCTAACTTTAGGTTCCTGCATGAAGGCATCCACCCACCTAATTCTCATTATGGTCAGTGAAGATCCAGTCCTGGAAGGCAGTGAGCCTGGATGAAGACTGAGCTGACAACACACAAGGCATCCACCGTAGGGTTTGCTGAGTGGCTCTGTAGGCTCCGCTCTCTGTTTGGAGGCAGGGCTTGGTTCATTTATCCCCCCAGCACCTACTGTCTGTGGTGCGTGAAGCAGCTGTGTGCATGTGGCAGCCCTCTGTCCTCTTGAAGCAACATCAAGGGAGTCCTTGTGAAACCCAAAAAGCAGTAGATATCTGTGTGGGGATAACTGAGCTGAACCACAGAGCTCCACATCTGCCTCATCTGCAGACATGTCCAAGTGGGTACTAGTCTGAGGCTGATTTTCATTCCTTGTCATTAAATCTGACATAATAACCTAAAGCATACACACAGTGTCCCAAGTTAGCCATTCCTGCAAGAAAGCCTGAAGTAAATATCTCAAAGAGGGAAGGGACTGTGTCTACTCCTATTTTGGAGAGGAAATGAAGATGCTGGATTTACTTGGAGGAAAAAGGGCTCTCTAAAGATCAAGAAATGGTTCTAGATGAGCCAGTTTGGACAAAAAGGTGGGAAATGTGAAGGGTTGAATTAGAGGAGTCCTCTTTCCCCTTCTGCATACTGAATGGTCTCCTTGTGTGCATCCCCAATGGCTTGTCTGAGCTGGACAGCATCTATATTTATAGTTCTGCACAGCTACAGAGCAATATCTCGTTGCCTTTGAAGACTAAGTTTTGTTTCCAGCTCCTAAGTTTTGTTTCCTTTTAGGAGATGAAGGTCACACCAGATTTTCTATTCGTGTGTATCACGAAACATGCAACACAGTCTCCTATTTAAGTGGCAAGTTTTGCCACAGCATGAACACCTCCTACAAAGTTCGGGGTGCCCTCAGGTTCCACTGCCAAAACTTGGAGCTGAGGGCACTTGGCACCTCCGGGAAGCGCCAAGCAGTGGGTAGGATGGCACGACAGGAGGGAAACAGCCCTGGAGTAGCAGAGGCGGCTCTGATCGATACTGGAGGGCACGGTAAGTGCTGCGTGATGGAAGCTATAGCACCTGTTTCACAAGGTCTGCCTGCAATCACTGCTATTTGTCCCCTGCTTTCGTGAGCGCTAAATGCACCCACACAACGTTAAAACCAGCATCTCACAGATCAAAGTCAGCTCTGTCTCTTTTGCATCCTCACTGCTATTATTCATGCTTCACAGCTGGATCAAAATGTAACACACTGAAGTCCTTTCCTTCTCTCATTCCTTTTGCTCCTCTTGGATAACAAGTATTTGTAATGTTTACCTACTTGGATAAATAACGTGTCTTAGCTAATGATAAATGTACTTTGCATTTTTTTATTCAGTAGGATGGCTCAGATTCTGAATCCAAAGATGATTAATGAATTAGCTGAAATTACCAGATGGATCAAAGTAGAACTATATACCCTGACTGCTGATTACAACAGGGTGTATGTCTAGCAGGTGAGGCTGGTGAAGTCATTTATTTTGCATTAACATTTCTGGATTTCAAAACAATAAAATGCTGCTCATGTGTAAACTTACTAAACAAAGGAGACTGCCAATGGGCCTGACAACGTTTCCTTGGTAACATTTCTTAGCTTTTACCCCAGTGATTGATAACCAAGGATAGCCATTTGCTTTCTGCAGAGGAGCAAGAGAATATGGCTCAATGATTCTCTTCCTGAGCCCTGGAAGCAGAGAGGGGAGAAGCAATCCATTTTAGTTTATGTGGTTTTACTCATTATTTATATATAAATATGGAAAAAAAAATCCAATGACCACAACCAAACACAAAGCAAGTGAACCGCTCAGAATCTGATCCAAAAAATCTTCATAGTTGATAGAATAACTTATTGACTTCACAGGGCTTTGCACCAGACTTCTGACATGTACTTACGACTGACTGTCATCTGGCCACATTTTTCTGCTTTGATGTCCTTTGATTTTACAGATGAAACCCCTTACACAAACAGGTTTTGCTTTTTTTTTCCCATTTGTGCTACTCAGTCCCTGTGTTAATAGAGAGCTCTCAACACCCCCTACTCTAGGAAAATGAATGATCATGAGGTCTGGATCCTGTTTTAGTGCACCCATAGGACATCCCCAAATTAAATACAACCACAGAAAACCACATTTGCTGCCCCAATCAGGCCTGATAAAAAAAAAAAAAAAAAAAAAAAACAGCTTTAGGTGCGTGATGGAGACAGATTGTAGCACTCATCATTAATATGTGGGAACAACTGCCTTTCTCCATCCATGCTGTCTGAGTCTCTCCAGCAGCTGTGCAAGTGCAATCGCTGTTTATCTGCAGAGACATCCGAATGGTGCCACTTGTGCCAAAGCCCTCTGCAGCCTCTCCAGTGACAGCAACACTCACACGATAATTACGGCCGCTAACGAACTCGCCCGGCTGCCAGCTCTCCAGCAGCAGCGTCAGCTTCGGTGAAAAGTAACTCCTTGTTACTTGGACACCTTGCAGCAGTGTCCGATCAAGTCTGAAAAGGAGGAGATCTTCATGTCACTCCGCACTTCTGTGGTAAAAGAGCAGGCTAAGAGCTGTTAAAACCTACGGCATAGGCTAGTGAGTCCTCAGAGTCTTCATTCCTGGTTGCTCCAGAGGTGGGAGAAAGATCTGCAGAAGGTGGCAGTGCTCAGGAGAAGGGATGATGTTTTGGTGATCTTTGCTTCTCCTTGGCCATACCCATTGCACAGTCTCACTGAGAGGAGGCTTGAAAAAAGTTGTTGCACTGGCTCTGTGCTATCTGTTGTATTGTCCCTAGCTTTCTTTCCCAAACAGATTTTTGCCTATCTTACTCTTTTTAAGGATATGAAATGAAGGTTATTGCAGATCTGTCCTCGAAGAGGGGGCCATGCTAGCATCAGTAGGGCAGAAGCATTGCTCTTCCCGTGGAGTTACGAGAGAAAATGGGATAAAGTTGTTTAAACCCCATTGTAAATCATTGCAAACAAGCAGATAGAGACAAATTCATAACAACTCATCTGCTTTGGGATGATTAGGTACTTGCATGTTTGCCGTTCTTTCATTCCTTGTTTCCTGAGATTTATCCCTTGTGAATCTCTATCCCAATTTCAGCTGCCTCCAAATATCCGTTTGTCTTCATGTCTCCCAATCCCATCCCAGTAAACACAGCTCTCCCCCATCTTTTCTTAGCTTCTGTGCCAGGACCTCCACTCTCCCTCAAATTACCTCCCCGACACCACTCACTTCCCAAGGTTCCCCCGCCACTGTCTGGGAAGTCAAACAACCCTAGGAGGCAGTGAGCTCACAGGACAGATGCCACCTCCCAGGAGACGACTGTGGCCTCTCCCTTCAGTCCAGACATCAGCTCTCCTGAAGGAGGTGGCAACCTCGTGGCTCTCAGAGCTGCCCTTCTCCAGTGCTCCTGCGGCTGGTGGAGACTGGGGAGAAGGACTGATGGATGGGCCGAAGGACAGGAGGATGAGCAACGCAATCACAAGAAGTCTCATTTCTGCTAGGAAACAGGGTAAATGGATGAGCATACAGCAAATCAATGCTGTTGTTTTTTTTTTGAAATGTGATCTTTCCCATTAGGATGCTCGCCACTGCTCCATTAATAGTTTATAGTCAGCCTCCAGTAGAGGTACTCAAGGTTTGAGAAAATGAAAAATTAGAAAAATGTGGACTGTAATTGATCCAGCAAGTTGTATAATCATATGGTACAAGTGGGAGATTTTATTTTTGTAAGCTGTTTTGAGTACCTTACTTTCTAAAGCCTGAGATATATTCACACGCTCCATAAGCATTATATTGCTTGAAAAATTATCCAGTCCTTTTTATAATCCAGCATCAGTACAATCTGTCCTGAATAACTCTTTTGAAGATGTACTCCACACAAATACTGTGTACTTAATTATTTCTCTTTGTTTTTCTCCCTTACTTATTTCATCAAGTGCCTCCCTGTTTCTAAAGATGTATTGGCTCTGTCTGCAGACACAGATAAAGGGTGTGAGTCCAGTTACAACCTGTATTGTCTAGTTCCTCCTGGTCAGCCCTGGGCACCGTCAGTAACTTGTGGTCAGCAAGGGACTGAGATGGGGCAGGGGGTGGTTGTGCCCCAAAAGACTTTTGCCCCAAGAAGCAGGGGGAGGTAACTGTGCTCCCACTCATCTGTCCCCTCTGGAGTCTGCCTCAGTCTTTGCTTGCGCTGCCAGCCCATCACCAGGTCTCTGTCATACCCCTTATCTCATCTGGCACTCTAGGACTTTTCCCCACTGAGCTGTTCACAGTTTCCCCCCTCCCGACCCCAAATATATTATTGCTGCCATTGGCTTTGAAAGGAACACACAACCTTCGCTTTCCAGAAAAGGAAACTCAGCTTTCATTAACATAGTCCTAAACATCCAAAAGTAGATAAGAAGAACCTCAATGAAAGGCTATACCTAGGAAAAAAGGACTTCATGTTGCACTTGGATTATTGTCTAGTAATTTGTTCACTTAGAAAGAGAGGAATTTGTAGCTGAAAAGAAGGTCAGACCACCTGTTTGGCGTGAGGAAATAGAGATTAGGCAGTCCCTACTCAGGTCTGGGAAAAGCACACACATATCTTGGGTGTACTGCCTGAATTAGTGAGGTAAATACACTGTAAATCATCCCCTTCCTTGCAGCACCGTTTTATCCAAACAATGAAGACAAGAAACTAGAAACTTGCTGATATGATAAGGAGGGTACAGGAAAGGCAAGGTCAGATGTGTTCTTGTTGCTGTCTTCCTGAGTGCAGACATACGCGCTCTTCTCTAAAAGCCAAGCAAGAGCTCAAATAATACTTTAGAAAGCTGCATTAGCTGTGTCAGACCCTTGCCCTTTCTATTGAATGTATATGATATGTAACTAAGGAAACTAAACATGCTGCAGATGCCTCAGAGTGTCTCTGCCTAGAGCTGCTTGAAACACAAGACTTCTATTCTGCAAGAAATTGTGACATTTTGGAAAAAAAAAAAAAGTTTTCTGTTCTGTTTGGCATAGGAAAAAAAAAAAAGTCATTTTCCCAAAAGAGGAAAGCTGGAGGAAGGGAAGGAAAAGGAAAAGGAATCACTTGGAAAAGGCAAACCATTCCTTATTTAATATTATTTTTTTTTCAGGGGCAGAGGAGAGGAGCAGCTGCTTTCTTCTCCTGAGGATGCCCCCAACCATGAAGTGAGCAGCCTCAAATCCCAGGGAGACACAGTGTGTGCTGGAGCTTCTGTGGCTTTCCGCATCCCGTGGTGGGGCTTAGAGCTCCAGCTGGAGCGGGGGACGCCGTCCTTGCAGCACAGGCTCCTCGGAGCTGCGGCCCCAGCAGAGCCGGCAGGAAAACAGCCCTGCCACGGCCGAGGTGCTTCCCCAGCACAATTCCCATCTTATCTACTCTCAGTTTTCTAACAGAAGTTTGTTTTGCTGGAAAATTCCTGGCCAGCTTTATTCTCAATACGTTTGCATGTTATGCAGTCACTCCTAGACTTGCTCCTTTGAAGAAATAGTGTCATTTATCCAAGGCAGGGAAAAACGCTATTAACGCAAAGCATCACACGTCTGTGTTGAAGCACTCAGTCTCGCTCCCCGTCTGCCGAAACGGGCCACGATGACAGCTCTTACGTACATGGAAAGAGATTCACGGAGATGCTGGAAAAAACAACCTGTTAAGAGGACTGGCTCGCTGCTCTGACCAAAATGGCAACATTTGAACATACGATACGCTCCAAGATGATTAAACCAGGGAACCGTAATGATATATGAAACCAGCTTTTATTAATATCAGCCTGAAATGCATAGTCCCATACAAGTGAGAGGAATCTTCGTCCTCCTTGTAATGGAGATTAGAGCCTTAATGATCATTACAGTACTAAAACTGTACACTAATATCACATCAGGTCACAGGGGCCAGAGCAAATGCTTCTTTCTTTGTATTACATGCTTTTATGTCTTCATTTACTCCACCAATTCTCTCATTATTTCCTCCTCATCTGCTATTCACAGGCATAATTTCCTTGGCTGGCGTTGCCCTCCTCTCTCACTAACACGATCGATATTACATCATCTGGCTCCCTGCAATTCCTCATACATGATGAGATACATTTGAGCTGGGTCCTCCGGGACTTGTTTTCCAGCCCTGCACCGCCGGACTCGGTAAGGAAATGAGGATGCTATGCAAAACGCCTAGGTGCAATTGGAGCACAGCCCAGACAACATTATCGGCACGCTTTAACCTCCCTTTATGTGAGGTGATGTCTGGGAGAAATCCATATGCTGCCATTTGCTCTAGGAGCCTGCATTAATAAGCCATTAATGAGGAAGATAGCCTAACAAATTAATTGAGACCGTTCATAAATTAAAAAGGGATTGCTCCAATATGCCGTGGGGTGGGATGTGCCGGGCAGCGCTGCCTGAGTGGGCGCTGTGGGAAGGGAGGCAGGTGACTTCGGGTCTTGCACGGAAAATAGGTGGAAGATCTCAGCTTTCTGCTGGGCTCCCCTATCATTGGCACCGAGATAAATGGAGTTACTCCGGAGTTACCTAGAGGTTAGGAAGATAAGAGTTCCCCAGAAAGAAAGCAATTACCAATTTTATTCCAAATAACCACAGCATAAACAGCAAGCAAAAGTGTACATCTCACTTCCGTAAATACAGAGCAGTGGAGCAACACGACCTCTCTCATGCCTTGGCCCTCTTAGCTGGGTCACAGAAAATAGCTGGATGATTGAAGTCTACTAATTTCTTACAGTGCTGCTTGTTTTTTTCCTCATCTTCTGCTCTTTCGCAGGCTGCTGCCTCGTAACGAGGCCACTCAATGGAATAGAGACTTGTGTCAGTTTGAAATAAATTGTTAGCTGATTCAGGAGGGGAATCTCTGCCACGTTTTTCTTGTTCCTTCATTTTATTTCCTGATTCAATATTGCCTGCCTGCCTTCCCTTGCTCTTAACTAGCCAGCATTTCCTACTCCTGGGCTGCCTGCAAAGGAAAGCTATCTAACTCTGAAATTTAATAAAAACCTCTTAAGTGATTTGGGAGTGCGTAGGAGAGAGAGATCTTTAAAAGCAAACATCACTGCTAGGGTGTACATGTAGCTTAATAGGATTTTCTTCTTTGTGATTCTGAGCTCTTAATAAGACAATCTGAGATTAAGGAAGAATGGAAAGATTTTATTTATTTTGGTGTCTATCTAAACATGATTCCCCTCTTGTCAGTGAACAATGTGTCAAAAGAGACCATGTATTCTAATGATATTAGGTTGGAATTGTATTTTTTTCTTTGATTTATTGTAAAACACCATTTCCCATCCTCTCTGTCCTTTTGTCTGTAATTTTGCTTTTTTTTTTTTTTCTTGACCCAGTCTTTCCTTCCAAATTTCTTTCATCCTCTCTAGCTTTTTTTTTTTTTTTAATTCTCCAAAACCAAGCTTCTTTAAAGAGCATGACTGAGGGGAGCGTGAAAACGAGTCACACAAGATTCACTTCCAGTTTCCTCTTTGCCCTGGATCACTGGGACAGACCAGAGCAGTACAAGTGAAAAGATGTCCACAAGCTTTTCTGAGTTAGGCTCTCGGTTTTAATTATGGCAAAGAGATAAAAGCAGAAACAGCTTTCAGAAAAAAAAAAAATCCGAAGTCATGTGAAGGGATAGCCACTAAAGAAAAACTCAGCACTGATAACATGAGGTACTGATAACATGGATCAGAAATAAGAAACCTGGAAACGCCTATAAAAGGGGACTCAGCTCTGAGCCACAGGTGTTTCTTTCCTTTCTAGGTTCTCCATTACATTCAGGCCTGACTGTGTTCTGATATCCCGTAGATGGAGCATAAAAAATGCTACATTTTAAAATACAATTCCTGCAGCATCTCAAAACAAGAGAGAATTGCACGGGACATCTGAGGGATTATAAAGATCACAGTGAGATAAACGAAATGGAGTGTAAAAACTCTAGGAGGCAATGCAGAATGGAAGGAATAATTGACTCCAGTCACTTCAAGCAGTGAATATATCTGTATCATCAATAGAAGTGAAACAAAAATGATTGATTGGTGGTGATCCAAAGAAGTTGGTGAGATGTTAAACTATAGGTAGAAAGTGATACTGGAAAATGCTGATACCAGTGGGTAAACAAATGGTGTCATCAGTCCTTATATACTACTTAGATATCACAGAATCATGGAATGGTTGAGTTTGGAAGGAACCCCTGGAGATCATCCAGTCCAACCCCCTGCTCCAGCAGGGACACCCAGAGCACGGGGCACAGGGCGGCATCCAGGCGGGTTTGAAAGATCTCCAGAGAAGGAGACTCCACAGCCTCCCTGGGCAGCCTGTTCCAGGGCTCTGGCACCTTCAGGAAAGAAGTTGTTCCTCACATAGAGATGGAACTTCTGTGTTTCAACTTGTACCCATTACCCCTTGTCCTGTAACTGGCCACCATGAAGAAGAGTTTGGCCCCTTCCTCCCTACATTGTCCCCTCAGGTACTTATACATATTGATCAGATCTCTTCTCCAGGATAAACAGGCCTAGCTTGCTTAGTCTTTCTTCATAAGACAGATGTTCAAATCCCTTAATCATTTTTGTTGTGATATGCTGGACCCTCTCTAGAAACTCCATGTCCCTCTTGTCCTGGGAGCCCAGAACTACAGGTGCAGCCTCCCCAGAGCTGAGCAGAGGGGCAGGATCCCCTCCCTTGACCTACTGGCAACATCCTCCTGATGCAGCCAGGATCCCATTGGCCTTCTTGACCACGAGGGCACTGCTGCCTCATGGCTAACTCGTTGCCAGCCAAAGCTCCTAAATCCCTCTCCATGGCTCTAACTGCTGTATGTGAAAAATGTAGTATCAGCAGCAAAGAGTTAAAGAAGGCCAGCAGGAAGGGAGAGACATGGAGAGATTTCCAAGCAGGAGTCTGAAACCATCTGAAGCACTTGGCATAGAGTGAAGACAGGGAAGAGCGAAAATTTAGCTGTCCTCAAGCTTAAATACAAGAAGAGAAAGCACTGAAAGAAATTAAAACCAAACTGAAAAATGCCTTCAACCCATCATGTAGCTACCCATGTGCAGAGCCCAGGAGGAACACACTGTCACGTGCATTTGGAGTTGTCATCCGTCCGCAATGGCCTGGATGTCACCATGGGCCTCTCCATCCCACTGCAGCCCCTGCAGCAGTTGAGCCCACACCTTCACCCTGGAGCTCAGCATCTGCTGGGGTGTGGGTTCGAGCCCTGCCAGGCGAGCATGCTGCTGATTATAGAGTGGCATAAGCTGTTTGGATAAGGAATCACAAAGCAATTCAGTTGAGATCCTGGCTGTTAGTGCTCTGGAGCCCACTTGTGTCAGCAGCAGATGAAGGGGGGAGGTCAGGAGATGGCCTCCAACCTGTGCCCTGACTCTCCTGAAGTCTCTAACATGACTCAGACACAAGTGACTCCGCTTATATTTCCTCAGTGGCCGCCAGCACATCCTTCCTCTGAACGAATGCTGCAGCAATGATCTCTCCAGCAATTGCCAGCATTATCACACGGGTGATAATTTTTTATAGCTCATTTTTTGATGAGCTACAGAAGACCAGGGCACAATCTGCCAGCAGTGATAGCCCTGGCTCTGGCATTCGGAAAGCAGAGTGATTTCTCAAGTGTGACAAGGTGGAAATAGCCAACTCCTTAGTGTTTGGTGAAGCACCAGGATGGAGTGTCTCTTCCCAGCATCCAAATGTGTTTGATGCCTCTTTTCCTTAGCCGGTATTTGAAAAGGTGCATCCACACAGCAAAGGGATTTTTACTTCTTAAAACATCTGCCACTGTCGGCACAATCTGAGGAATGAGTACTTTGTCCTATACCCCTAGTCCTCTCCAGAAGAGCAGATAACTCACCTTGCTGCCTCCTCTCCCACAGAGCTTCCATTCCCTAATGCCATCAACCCACTGCTCTCCATTTCACAAGATTCAGGTGTTGTGTATCACTTAGGCCTTTGAGCCTAAGTGAGTTGCCCTGACTTCAGTGAAATCATTTGCATAAATGAGAACTACTCATGAAGTAGTTCATAAAGCAAAGATAAGCTGCTCACCTTTAATTCGCAGCAATTGATCGTATTTCAACTCTAGACTGGGTAGCTTTCTGAGCCAAAAAGATTCAGACACTCTGTATGCAGGATTGTTGAATTCTCCTAAAGCAATGAATGATTCATTCCAGTCGTGACTGAAAAGCTTAGGACTTGCCTACAATTGGCAATTTACCAAAATAGTTATTCTGGAATAACTCCTGGCATAGCAGCTTTTCTGGAATTAAAATGCCCACACAACATTTGATAACAACACCGTTATGCTGGAAGAGCTGTTCTGCTACATTTGTTAAGTGTTGATTTTCCAGTGTCCGAGGCTACATATCTGTTATCCTAGTTACGAGATTTAAAATGAGGAGGCAAGAAAGGGTTTGTTTTGGCATCTGAACATAATACTAGCTCTGGTCTGCAACTGTGCTTTCTGAGAGGTGGAAACATAGCAGATTATTGACACTGAGGTCCTCACTAGAACCCAAGCTGTAACAGTGTGGTGGAACTTTATTTCTAACCTAATTTCTATCTTAAATTTTCTATCAGAGATTGCCTGAGACATAAGGACACATCACTGCATTTTACTCATATTTCTTTCTAGTTTCATTTTGCAGTTGCTAGCAGAGAGGAAGGCTAAAATACCAGTTATTTGCTTTGGCCTTTCCTACTTAATAAGACACTCATACTCCTACACTTCCCCACCGATGATGGAGTGCAAGGCTCTTGGGCCTTGGTGGTGCTTCCATATAATAAGCAAGTAAGAAATCTGGAAAGACTCTCAGGAAATCTGGAAAGACTCCCCGTTTTCCCGTGTAATACTTGCTGGTGGTCTGAGTCCTGAGAGGAGCAGGCCTTATCCAACCTGTAGGAGTTGATATGTGGAGTATGCATGTTAACGTGATCCACTAAGAATGATGCTGCCCAGTTACCCCTTGTGCTGTGTAGTAGTGGTGCTGGGTACGGGGTATCTGATATTGGGGCTTCCTTCCACATGATGAGGAGGCTAGACAAGGGCCATGTGTGTGAAACTGCTCTGAAAATATCTGTTCCATCTCTCCATACTGATCCCTTCGCACCTCTGAGAGATAAGATATACGCTGAAGTGAGAATCATGATATTAGAGATGCTAAAACATGAGACATAGGAATTAATGGGAAGTAATTTTTACCAATGCTATTCAAAATATTTGGATTTGAGCTACATGTATGTATATAGATAACTTCTAGTTTTGTTAATGCATGAAGGTCCAGCTGCCAGACAAACTTTGTTAACAGTGTTTTGCTCCTGGGATAGCTCTTGCCTTGTGAGGAAAAGCCTCCACGACAACAAAGATGAGGATCAGCATTCCTGATATTTCTATATTAAAAATGGGCACCAATTAATACAATAAAATAAAGCTTTTGGCCCTCATGATACATAAAAAGTTACTAAAAGACACTTTCCCTCTATTTTCCAGTTCTTTTGGATTATCTTTAAAAGGCAGCTGCTGGCAGTAACACGGCCAGATCTGTCTTTCAGGTTCCCTCCCTTTCCATTTGGTGGAAACATCAGGTCAGACAGTGACTGGAGAAAGAAGCAGAAAGAAATAAACCACTTCACTATGTTTGCACTAGACTTTATTGTCTGGTTCTTAAAATATCCCTATGGTCTAATATATGTCATAAAGATAGCATAGATGCTTAATGGATAAACAAACATAAGCAGTAACACACGGCAGGATTTAAGACTGTCTACAAACAGTTCATTTCAGGCATTGTAAACTGGCAGGAACACATTAAAATCTATGCATATTGCTGGAGAAAGGGACTGGGAAGGGAGCCTAGAATATCTCAACGTGTTTCTGCCCCAAGACAAATGTATTGTGGGCAAAGGTTACCAAAGTAATGACTAAAAATTATGTTCAAGCTTGGGAGAGCTGGTTTTAATTCTCTGGGGGAGACCACAGGGACAGGAGATCTCCATGAGTGGAGAAAGAGATCCAATGGGACTTAACCACTGGAAAGTTGAGGGCCATGCTGCTTACATTTCGTGCTCCAAAGATGTCATGTTGGAGGCATGAGGAGCAGTGAGAGCCTCCAAGCATGACCAGGCTATGCATCCAACCATGTAAAGAGTCACCCAGCACATGCTCATGGGCTGCTCCCACAGGCAACTTCACCGACAGAGAAACATGGTAGCCTGGAGAGAGTTGTTGGTCCCACTGCTCCTGAGAGCTTCTCCTGAGCTCACAGGGATTTATTAGAGCAACTCGAAAGGGAGTCAGATACACATGCTGTCATATTCAAATGCAAATGCTGCTGGTGGGCTCCATACCTTCAATCCAAACGCTTGGGTGGAAACAAAATCCCTCATTCCCTACCCCACAGTATCCCCAAGCACGGTGCAGGGATGTTGTATCATATTGGTTCAAGGTATCCCTGACACTCAATATTCCTGTCTGCAAATTGTAATTACTTTCAGTCTCCTTTGTCCTGCGAGGACTGGTAGGATGACTGTAGCATTTAAAATGCAGAGCTGTACCAGTTCTGTAGGAAGAGGAGCAAAGACCATCCTCTGCGATGAAGGACAACTGTGTTAACTTTAATGAAAGATCATGGCAGGATTTGGTCCCAGGACCCTTAACAGAAAAACCATGAAGAGAATTTTTACTCCTGCTCTGTTGTAGAATCTCAAGAGTCAATACTGTGTGTTAGGAAGAAAACATACCTCCTTCAGTAGATGAAGAGCACTAGGGTCTTATTTTCTTGATACGATATTTCAGCTGACTGTTTTTATCTGTAAGCCAGATAGGAGCGTGACAAGAGAGAAAAGAGAGAAAATGAGAAGCATTTCAATGGTAGATTATAAAAATAGAAATTTAACTTTTTATGTATGTGTTCATTCCAGGAGCTTGAATTATCAGAGCTAGTATTTTCCTAATCACCACTATTCTCTGCGTGCCCTTTTGCAGAATGTTGCATTCCCTGGAAAACTGCTGCTGGCTCATGAATAGGCAATTATTTGTTTCCTCCTTCCAGCCTGGAGGAGGAAAAGGAGGAAGGTGCCCCAAGGATGTCTTTCCACTTCTGGAAAATAGTACTTTGCAAATGCACTTTTTTTAAAATCCTTTATGAGACACTAGGTAGGGAATATTTTAAAAATAATACAATGCAGCCTAGGCTGCAGAAGGTTTGGAGTGAGATGCATGCAGGTTGATGCTAGGGTTGTTAAAGCCCTAGCATCAGGGATTTATCAGATCTTAGGAGAAGATCATTAGAGTGGGGGACATCCCAGCAGTATGTTGAGAAGGATGAATGCATCCCCCCAGTGAGGGGGATGAGGAGCTACAGGGCAAACAAGATGGTCTGACGGACCGTGTCCAAGGTGGCCAAAGCAAAGCCTTTAGGCCTCTGAGCTGAGCTAGAAGATGGCAGGACAGCGTCTGGTGCGAAGAGGCTGGATGTTTGGCACATGGTGGTGCCGCACGAGGGCAAAGGAGATGTGAAAGGAGATGTGTTAGCTCCTGCTAGCATGCCAGGGACTGCTCAGGAACGTCAGACAGCTCCTGATGCCCCAGGCCGTAGTGAAGGCCCACATGAGCATGGCACCAGCTTCTTCCCCAGCTTTCAGGTAGCAGGCTCTGTCTTCCGTGAGGCATCTCACCTGGGAATTTCCATTTCCCTTTGGGGTTTCTTCTGTGTGTGTTTTCCATCCATCCAGCTAACCAGTGTGTGAGACAACAGCTTGTCTCTATTTGCAGGACCTGGTATAGCTGGAGATTTGACTCGTACTTGCTTTGCTGTTCCAGTGACAAGGTATGAAAGCTGTTATGTTTGTTATGTTAACAAGCCACGGTGCTTGTTTTGGTTTAAAGCTTACATTTTCTATAGTTCAGCAAGCAGCTCACTGTTCTTTATGCAAAACTTTAAAAAGAAGTCATTTCTCAGGGCTCTGTTTATGTATTTCTTTTTCAATTCTTTATTAAAGGTGCTATTAAATCATAAGAAGATTGATAAGTGTGCTTTATTTTATTTTATTTTATTTTAAGTGTGCTCAGTGGTATTACTAACTCAAGAAATCTTTAAAATACATTCACTGACCCTTTTACCTTCCTAAAATAGATTTATGCTTTATTCCAAGCTTAATTTAATTTCCATATTAACACTATTATCTGTAAATATAAAGGGCCCAAAGTCTCCCTTTAAGAGAGAGAAATAGATCAAATTGCATGAATTGGTAGCAGATGTTATTTTTCTCCAAGAAATTCATTTAAATTAATTGCATAAAAAACTGCAGAAAGAATTGGGGAACTGAGCCTATGCTTCTTCTAGAAAAAACAGTTTGTGGCAGTTGCATTCTGGAAACATGATCTATTACAAAATAATTGAAAACTGTAGCTTTATCAGTAAACTGAAGACTGCATTTCCATAGCAAATTTTTTTTTCCCTTTTCAAACAGGTAATATGAACCTTTGGTGCCCTCCACACTGTTACTTTCCATAGTGACTTTAATGTGATGTTACCCCTGCTGAGGGGACTGTCATCATGTTGCAGCTTTCCAATGTCCATCTGATCTCCAGGTGCAGTGATTGCTTTTAATACTTGGCATGGGTTTGCACAATGCTGCATGCCACCTGGAAGAGTGGTTGGTCTTGGTGTTTTATACATTCAGCGCTCCTCTTTCCTCAACACATGGCTGTCAAGTACCTCAGAGCTCAGAAATACACATATGTCCAAAACCTCTTAGAGAAGGAAAGAAAAAGAAGCCATTGTGAAGGATACCAAAGAGGGGTAAAAGTCCAAGCAAGGCAAACAGGTCCATTCTTTTTCTACTATTTCCCCAGCAATTTAATCTGATGTTTATCCTGAAAGGAAAGTTAAAGGCAGGAAGGTTGCGTGGTTAAGGAGAAGATGGAGGAATGGTTGTCTCCATCCCCAAGTATGGGATGGAGACCCCATGTATGCAGTGGGGAGGAGAGATCCTGTGACCAGATCGCTGCCGGTCTGTGACTCCCCTTTTCGCTCCCTGACACAGCTCCATTTAATCACCTTGAAAGCCTCATCACCCTACACAGAAGTGCAGAGCAGTCCAGGAACATCCTCTCTCTCATTGCGAAAACAGACTGATGAGAAATTCTCTCTTTCTCTTCTAAGATCACTTTCCCTTCCTCTTATTATTACAGACAGTCCCAGCCCATAAACTTAGCTGAGTGAACTTAGCAGACACAGGCACTTGTCAGGGAAATGGAAACAGCAGATTTCCTGAAGCTTCACTGAGCAGATACTCCTCCTGCAACCCTGTGAGGGTCCCTCAGAGTAGCATCAGTATGGAAAGTAGGAGCTAGCCCAGAGCAATTGCCCTCCCTATTGGCAGGAAAGCAAGAAAAATGGGAAAACATGGATGAAAAGGGACTGGAAAAACAGTCCTGTAGAAGTAGGATGCATCAAAGCTTCCCAAACCCTAGCATCTCCCAAAGACAACAACGCAGACAAATAGCATATTCGCTGCATCAACAAGCATACTCACTGGAGAGGTTTCTCAATAGCAGCTTCACAGGGCGCTATGAACTTCAGTGTAGATTCTCAATCTAGCCCATTTTCTTTTTTAATTGTTATACACTTCTTACTGTTTCTAAAAGTAGATTTACTTCGGTATCATAAATTGCTCTGTAAAAGCCTATAGGGAGAACTACAGTTTTCAGCATTTCAGGCTGTAGTTGTTTTGCTGCCTGTTAGGACGTGCCCAGCCACAGATGCACATGGGTTTCACAGGACTGAGATTATTCCAAATTGTAGGCTATGGAAGGGTACACACGGGTGCAGAGGAGGAGGGATCATGTCTGTGAACCCTGGTGCAGAGTTAAATGTGCCTGTTTCTATTCACTGGCTCTGCTGCTGTTGCCTGATGCAGCCCTGTCTGGACCTACCTGACTCTCTCCTAGATCCAGAACTTAAAAGCTGGGGAGGAAGAGGAATTTTTAAGACTTCCCTGAGGAATAAAATGCTATTTTTTTCAGGGTTTTTACTGGGTTGCTGTACATTCCCTTGACTTATAGACTGAGTCAAAGCATAACTAGAGAAATTAAAATAATAATAGTAATACTGAGGACAGTGAAAATTATTAAATATAAATATAGGAAGTCCTTGAACTACACAGCTGCAGGAGGCTGGTAGAGTAACTGGCACTGGTAATACACACCTGGTCATCTTCCATCAGCCCTAGTCTGAGACTGGAAAGCAAAAAAGGGACTTGTCCTGTCCTTATGCTACTTGTTGCCCTTGCACGTGCTCAGGGGGACCTCAAGCAGTGTTTCCAGCTCATCCTGGCTTCCCAGAACTGGTATTTTTGACTCAAACTCTTCCGCTAAAGCAGAGGGCTGGCTCTCCATGCTCACTGTTTTCAGAAAGGCCACTAGTTACCTCCATTCTCCCAGGGCAGAGGAGACACCAGGGATCCCCCCTTTTGCCCCCTGGCAGTGCTAACTGCTGGAGATCAGACTTTCAGGCTATACGGTGTGTTGTTTAGAGCTCTTGGACATAGTAGGAAAAAATTGTTCCTAAGGCCAAGAGGACTGGTCACCTCCACACCGTGTTTCCATATTGGAGGTGAGGAGCAAATCCCACTTCTAGAGGGCACAGTGTTGGAGGAGCTGTTTGATGACACTGTCTTAGCAATGTGTTGTTTCCAATGGACTTTCCCATACGGACTGGGGAAGGATTGCTCAGTTCCACTCCTGAGATATGTAAAGTCATCAAGAGCTCGTTTTGGGGGACTATCCATCCAACAGCTGGTAAAGGCAGCTTACATTATTCTTGTCTCAGTTGCTCGCTACTGGAGGAAAAGGACCAACTACAAAGAGTATCATTCAAGTCCTGTTAGGGTCACAGCTACAGAAAATATCCTGTGAGCCCTGATATTCTGGAAGTGCAATGGGGAAGCGAAGGGCTGGGACATCTCAGCCCTTCGGAGCATGTTAGGCACTATCTGGCTGGGGCTGCTGCATAGCAGCAGTAGCATGCGAAGCTGAAAAGGTCACAGATGCAGTTTCCATTTCTAAAAAGCAGCACACTGTAACGAATCTGTCTACAAATACATGAGGTAGCATGAAATTGCGAATTATCATTTATTTTCCCAAAGCGCTTTGAACACAGACCGTGAAAACTCTGGAGTTGAGCAGAGCTTTAAAAAGCATTTATTATCTGTGCAAATAAAGATACATCTTTGGCCTCATATTCAGAAGAGATAACCTCAGGTTCAAGAGTGACCTCTTGCCTTTCCTCTCACAGCACCTCCCTCTTTCCCTCATGGCACATTCTCTTTGCTCATATTTTAAAACTTGAAGTGTTTAACAGCCATCAGAGCCCAGCAGAAGCAGCCACTCAGCAATGGAGCATTTCAATCATAAGCAGAAAGCAATAAACAGACTTAAGGATTTGGACAGAGAGAAAAACACCAAAAGGAAGGAAAAAAAAAAAAAAAGAAAAGAAGAAGAAAGGAAGAAGAAAAGAAAGACTTCCCTGGAAAAGCTATTGAA
>JAVCKT010026794.1:11635-23315 GCA_032273925.1 Rhynchotus rufescens | reverse complement strand
GCTCTTACATAAAGTGGCTAGATATCAAAAATAAATGTCCTTGAAGACTAGAGAAGGCCTTTGAGGGTTTTTTTCCTTCAATAGGTAGGTGGAGGACACCTCCTGGTGCAATTTTTGGTACCTGTGAAACTTATTGTCTTTACTTTCCCAAGATCACACCATAGATCACTACGAAGGGAGAAGACAGAAATAGCCCTAAACTCACTTCACACTGTCCTGCTTCCTGTGGGAGGCCAAATAAGCCAAGGAATAAGTAGGGCAGGTAGGAGAAAGGGTGCTGTGGCCCTTTGCCTCCTGCTATGCATCTGCTCCACGAAAGATGGATCAACAGGACACTTTTCTTCCTCTGCCAAGTTTAAATACACCACTTACTGTGTGCTAAGCACAATAAGCTCCATTACAGTTCACCAGCAACGTGGCAGATCTAGGACAGGAGGCCATCAAGGTTTCCTCTTGCAGGTCCTGCAAGGTGCCCTGGCAGCACTGCAAGGAACCTCAGAAAACGGGGAAAACCAAAAGTCCTGCAGCCCAGTTCTGCCCTCATTACTCACACAGGCAGGAGCTGCCTGTGTGGAGTTCCTTTAATTTAAATGGGATTGCTGGAGGAAAAGGATCACCACATGAGCAAGTGAGCAAATCAGACCCAAAAAATGAGCACAAAGTTTTTGAACAGGCTTCTCAAACTTGCCCTACTTTTAGGTCATTACAGGTCATCTCTATATTTGGGCTGTCTAGGGCCTTCCTGTGGAGATGATACTTGCTACTGTTGTCAGAGAGGCTCAGATGACTCTTCGACGATGAGTCTGTGAAATTTAGCAAGGCAAAAAAAAAAAAAAGCAGCCTACTCCAGCGTTCTTCAGCTGCTGGCTAATAGGGCTGGCTCTGCACTGCAAGCAGATGTCTGGGCTGGGGAGGCGGAAGGCGAAAGATCGTTTCCAAATAGTGTTTGATTTGACTCCCTCCCTCAAGTAAAATTTAAAATGTAGACAGTTACTTATGAGATCACGTGGATCACAAAGTCAAGTGTTCAGCAGGTCAAAAAAAAGTCTAATTATTTGAAATTGCAGCCTCCTTGAGTGTTTCCGGCATTAGATTGTACTAAATGTTATTATCATACACTGTTTTCCTTCAGTGAATAGGTACAAGGCAGACATTGCCACCTGAATGATATTTTTCTTTCCAAAGCAGGTACATAATTTTGATATTCGATGAGATTATCACACAGAAATCTTTACATTGACTGAGCCTTTAGTTTCAGATTTTATACATGCTTACATTTTAGAAACATTAATCAATAAGCTAACTTGCAAATCAAGATATTAATCAATGTGAAAAACATGGCCAATATAGTGAAGATTTTAAAATGATAATATTACTTCACTATTGATCAAATTATAATGAGGGAGATTTATGAATGTTCTGAACAGGAAGATCCAATATATTATTTTTGCATCACATACCAGAGTGAGCAAAACATTTTAAAAGATTAATTCTTACTGGAAAATTTAATTGGATGCAAAGACACAATAGGCAATTGGTGCTTGGGCAGGTGTAAGGGATTCAAGTATAATTACTATCATGAGAAATCCAGTGCCAAAAGCCATAAAATTAAATGTCAGAAGTAATTCTTGTATGTGAAAAAGAGGTCGTTTCCCTCCTCTTTAAAAAAAAATATAGGAAAAAAATTGAGGAAAATGGTCAGGTAGAATTGAACAAAAACACTCAAAATCTCTCATGGAAGTTAGGAGCAAAATCATGATTAAAACATGCTTCCTGTCATATCCAAATAGACCACTAAAATTAGCAACATATCATTCATAGCAAATTCTGATTTGATTATGATGTTGCCTCTTGCATTGATGATTCCTATTTCATCAAGAGTGAAATACAAAAAATACAAATGTATTCATTATACTCATTAGAATCAAAAGTTAATATATTGGTGCCACTATTACAATTAGCAACAAAGCAGTTGTAGTTTAATGTAAGTATTTAGGCCTCAGCAACCAGTATAATGTGTTAGTAGTGAGAAAAGGAATAAATTTCAAATAGTTATTTATCACATTTTGATAATCTTAGAATAAATGGAAATTTTCAGATTGAGATTAATGATCCCCAACAGTGAATACAGAGTCTACTTGTTTCAGCTGCAGGATCATAATGCAAAAAGGACAAGTTTATGCAGCTTCAGTGTAATAAGTGTAAGATACCAAAGTATATAGAATGACTAGATGCCTTACTGAAGAAGCAGCTCCTGACAACAGGAAACAACGTAAAAAGCCACCTCACACATTGGCTTTTACATGATGGACAAAAGCATTTTCCCATATACTAAAATCATTTCTAACTAGAATTCTAGTTTGCATCCTACCAGGTGAAACAGTTCTTACTAAAGGACAAGTGGTATCATTGTTAAGATTTGTTACTTTTATAGTAACTTTTACAGTTAATGATTTTTTCTTTGAGTTTTGCCCTGTATTTTTCAGTTCTGCACCATAATAGTGCCTCATAGTACTGTTGCACAGGATAGGTGTTTATTCTTCTTTTTTGATTTCATGGTTTTTTTTTTTTCTTTCTAATCTCCCAAGCACTATAAGCAGTTAAACTATTTGTAGCCTACCTGCAGTATTAGGAAAATTCTGCAGCTCATGCTGGAAATGATGCAAGCCTTGATATCACTTGTAAATAAAAAAAAAAACTATACACATGAATTGTTCCCAGTAGTTCAATAGATGTGCTAACATGAATGAAGTTATTCATCTCTCTAGCAGGGTATGGACTAAGAACTTTTGAGAACAGAATCTGCGTTTCTTAGCTGGCCTAACCTCATAGGCTATGAGATCATGCCACTGAATATAAAGAAAAGGCAGTTGATAAAGCAGCTGCCAACAAACACAAAAGCAGCCTCCTATTAAAAGTGTCACATGAACTGGGCAATTTTACTGAAAGACTAAGTTATATGAAAGAGCTAGATCAGTTCCCAACTCACCATGGAGATATCCTTGTGCAAAACTCCGCATTTCCCTTTGTTGAATTTCATGAGGTTCCTGTCTGCCCATTTCTCCATCCCGTCAAGATCCTTCCAACGGACAGTACAACCATCTGTACATCAGCTGCCTCTCCCAGTTTTGCACTGCCTGCAAACTTGCTGAGGGCACACTCCATCCCCTTGCCCAGGTGGTTAATGAAGATATTGAACAGTATAGACTCCTGGGGAAGACCACTGGTGACTGCTCTCCAACTGAACTCACTGCTGTTGACCAGATGTTATGGGAGACGGTGCTGAAAGCCTTTCCAAAGTCTAGATAATCTCTACTGCTTCCCCTTCATCCACTGACCATCGTAGAAGGCTATAACCTGATAGTATGAACCAGCTATAAACCACAAAGGGAATTTTCCCTTTGAAGGCCAGCTTGTCTTTCATAATCCTGGAAAGGAAACCATTTCAAAACTTCCTTGTTTTTTTCCCATGCCATTCTGGAAGATAGGAGAGACATTTGCTGTCTTCCAGTCCTCATGAACCTCTCCTAGTCACCATAACCATTCAGAGATAACCAGTAGTGGCCCCACAGCCATTATTGATCAGACAGCTCCCTCAGCACTTTTGCATGCATCCCATCAGGTCCCACTTGGGCAGTGTCCCTGTATACCTCCTAAGCTGCTCATCCCTTTTTCTACCTCTTGTATGCTTCCTTTTAGCCAGGATGTCCTTGCTTATCTATGCAGGCCTCCTGCCACCCTGCTTGATTTCACACCCATTTAGATGAACTGTTCTGGAACTTGGAGATGAACCTTGAAAAATTAACTATTGTGGACTTCTCTCCACAACTCTCCATTGGATTTCTCCAAGCTGGTGTCTCAGAACCCCGAGGGAGGCAGCAATGCAGGGAGATCCGGGCCAAGGTCGCTCTATTGACATCCAGGGTTGCAATCCTGTTTTTTGCTGTGTGTCCTCCTGTCAAGATTCTTAAGTCCACTATCTCACAGCCACTACAGTCAAGGCTGCCCCAACCTTCACATCCTCATACTGTCATCATCACTTACGGCAGCTCCCTCATCACTTATGTCAGCAAGTTATCATGAGAGCATTCCAGAAACCTCCTGAATTTTGTGCCCCACATTTTTCCCCCACTTTAAAACATGAACCTTTTTACTGCAACATAGCTACAGTAGAAAGGAGGAAGAGAAATGGTGTTTGAAGGAAAATGTACTCCAGTAGCAAGATTTAACTGCACTGTGCTAAGCCACAACAAGGGGGAGGACAGAACAGGAGGGGGACAGAATTTTCAATGCCTGTTTCAACCATCCTAAAACATTGACAGCTGATTCAGAGAGAGAATGAGAGAGAAAAGGGGAATCAAGGGAAGCACTTAAATAAGCTGCTCTGCACAAAACAACAGTCTTCATAAAACCCACATTCTTTGCACTTGCCCCTCTTATACGCTATTAGCAAGAAATGATGCTAGTCTTTGGAAAGTGGAAGAGACAATGAATTCCTTCCTTTTTAGTAATTTATATCTATCTCACAAGATCTCACAAGATCTGCAAATAAATTGAAGGCAGAGCTGTTTTGAATATTCATAGCACTTTAAATATTGATCTTCCACTTTTGCTGTGGTTCCTATCCACCATAAATGCAAAGGACAACTGTTCAAAATGTTTATAAATACTGTATCTAGCTAAATGTTTCTCTTCTGCTATCTGATTCGCTACGTTTTAAAATACTATTCAGGTCCCTTTTTTTAATTAGTATCTGTATGTAAAGAATACTGGAGGAAAAAGAAAGAAAAAAATAGAAAAGCTTTTTGAATATGATTTTGGATTAAAAGCTTCCTGAAAAAAAAATGAACTCTTAAAAAACATGGTAACTGCCTACAGGTGAAAACTGTGTCCAGTCTTCGTCAACCTATCTATGACTCGGATGAAGCAACGCAGCGGCTGATACATCAGAGGGCTTAGCTGTCATTCAGAGGGACCTGAGCAGGCTGGAGAATTGGGCAGAGAGGAATCTCCTGAAGCTCAAAGGCAAGTGCAGAGTCCTGCATCTAGAGAGGAGTAACCCCATGTACCCCATACCCCAGCTAGGGGGTTGATCTACTGGAAAACAGCTCTATGGAGAAGGGGCTAGGAGTTCTGGTGGACAGCAAGATGACCATGAGCCAATGGATGGTTTCCTGTGGTACATGAGGTCAAGGAAGGTGGATCCTCCCCCTCTACTCAGCTCTGATTGCGCCACCTCAAGAGTGCAGAGTCACAGAGCAGGGCTCTCCTCTGTAAGGGGCACATGGAGCTACTGGAGAGAAACCAGCAGACGGGTACAAAGAGAACTGGAGGATATCTCCTATGAGGAAAGGCTGAGGGAACTGGGCCTGTTTGGCACAGAGAAGACTGAGAGGGGATCTTGTCTGTATGCACAAATATCTGAAGGGAAGGCATCAAGAGGATGAGCAGTGACTATTTTCAGTGGTGGCCAGTAGCAGGACAAGAGGCACAGGCATGAACTGAGATATAGGAAGGTACCTCTAAATATAAGGAAAACTTACTGACGATGAGAGTGATAGAGCACTGAAGAGAGCATGTGGAGTCTCTTGGGGAGTCTCTTTCTCTGGAGACAGTCAAAAGCTGTTTGGACACAGTTCAGGAAAGCCCAGTGCTCTAGTTCTCCCTGCTTGAGCAGGGGGATTCGAGTAGATGATCTCCAGATGTACTTTCCAATCTCAACCGTTCTGCAATAGATCATTCTTACTTTGTGATTAATTCCTCAGTTTTCTGTAGGAACACAAAGCTATTCTTAGATGCTGGTGAAATGTTCAGGAGAAAAAAAAAATAATCTTAGTATTTTGATTAAAGGAAGAAGACTTTCCAATGGAATAATCTTTGGACAGTTGCTGATAAGCAACACATTACAATCTTATTTTGCCCTCCAAGCGTAGTTTGTCACCATAAATTTTTGCATCCATGAAGAAGAAAATGTGTAAAGAGACAAGCAGAACAGGCTGCTTCTTCACCAATAATTTCATCCTTATTTTTATCTTGGCATTAGGATTTTGCCTTGCTTGATATTACATTGTTGTCTCTGCAGGGGAAGAAATGAAAAGGAAATCAAATTCATCCTAGGGCTCCAGGAGGTGTTCCTTGCAGTGTCCCATTAAATCAGTAAATCTTCTAATAAGCAAACACTGCCAATGGATGCATAAGAAATTCACTGGTCATACAACTGAGAGTAGACAGCAGCCACTGATTTACAGCTCTGTGAAAGAACAAGAATTAACGCATAGATGATACAAATACACACCTACCAGGGCGTTTGGACAATGACATTCAGTCCTAGACTCAATCCCAAGTTTCCTGGAGCCACCCAAACTCCCAGAACCAATCCAAGAGAGGGCCATTTGTTTTAGAACAGTGGGAGAAACAGCAAGCCTCAAGGTGACAGTAAGAGTCAGGCATTCCCTATACAGAATGTGTACTGCTCACCAACTCGTCCCTGGAGCACTAACATGGTCAAGAGACCGGTGACGGACTGGATTTTGCTGGAAGTGTCAAAGAATTCCCAGAGAGTTCTGGGAAACAAGATGCTCAGATATCACTAAACACAAATGGGAAGAAGCAAGGAAGCAGAATTACAAATATTAAACTCTATTCATTATCCTTACTTTATCAGCAAAGTTCAGTGACTGTGAGCACATCAGAAATTGGTTTACATAGTTTGAGTCACTATAACTAACCAGCAGAGAAAGTGCTGTATCTGCAAGGATTTTTTCTGGGATTGTTTATTGTCAATGACTGACAGCCATTTCACATGAAGAGTTTGTTAACTGTAAATAGGCTCCTCATCTGGTACCTGTTTCACAGCTAAGAAACACCACTAAAGTCACATGTTCTTCCTCCATAGAATGGTATTGCAACTGTGGTCTCTAACATAGGCTCTTCAGGATTAAGACTGGAACATTAAGGTATGCTACAAAAGTAAACAGCAAAAAAATAAAGACACAAAAACATGTTCCACACTCACAAGCTACAACAGAGCAATCCAGAAAAGAGCTAGTAAGTTCATGGGAAGCGAGTGTCTCATTTAGCATGTACCAGTATGCAGTGCGGGGTACTGCTATATGCAAGCAGTAAGTTTTGAACTGAAGGACATAAATGGACCTTCTTTTTTTTTTTTTTTTTTTTTAAATTTACTCTTCGTATTTTGTTTTTCTTTTCAAAGTCAGGGAACTGAAATGCTAGAGAGAGGAAAGCAGCGTTCTCTGAGGCAAAATGGCCCAGCACTGAGGAATGTATTTGCTGGAATCTCAATGCTTGAAGGCCAGAAATAAGAAACAAGATGAACTCTTCAATATAATCTGAACTACAAGTAACACTTAATTGTTTGAACTCTGCAGGTTATGTTACAGAGATGGCAAAGGCAAGTGGATTTACAGAAATCTTTCAGAACTGAAGGCTGTGACTGGTAAAGAAAGGCCCGGGGAGCAGCAGTTCAAGGCACAGAGCATGAAGCACTGATGGCAACAGTGCTACGCTACCTTGGGACCAGCGCTGCAATTACCTGATCTTGCAGTTACAGATTCCCCAGCTTCCCACAGGGAGGTTTTGGCCTCAAGGCCCAGGGGCTCCAGACCTGAAGGGCTACATAAGCAATACCTGGCCCTCTCCCCCAAGAGAGGAGGCAGTGTTTGAGCAGGTTTCCTGAAAACCTCACCTGCATTTCCATTAGCAATCAAGGCTGGGAAGACTATCCTGTCAGTACATGAAAGAGGTGCCAAGACTGACAGACAGCACATGGCTAAAGGCACTGTATTTGTTGAAGCACAGTATTCAGTGTCATTTGAAGTGAAAATTGCACCCACCTGATCCACAAATCAGTAATAGATTCTTCTTTCTCATGAGGTTCTCCACCTTGTAAAGTTTCTTCCTCCTCAACACACTTAATTCATGTCACAAACAAAGGAAGGTTATTAATTGTTAGCAGTTTAAATAGCATTAAAATAGCCTCTTCCTCCTACAGTGGTGATGACTTTCAGTCATCCACAGTTTCTATCAGGAAGCGCGTGCACAACAGCCAGGTACCGACATGTACTTCAAAAATCCAAACAGTTTTATAGTAAAAGCCACGTTATAAGGCTCTTGACTTGCATCACTTCAAAGGACAAAAAGTCTTCACGCAGATGAAAATTATAGCAACAAGTCAAGTTGTCTGCAGCCCAAACACCCCTTTAAGACAAGCAAGTAGGGTCCAAGAGGTGATCTGGAAAGAAAAACCTCAACTGTGAGATGAAAGCTAGGCCTCTGTGTTATGCTTCCAATTTAAAATACCAGTAAAATTAAATCATTTTGGGCCATAGCCTGGATTATGTAGACCTCCAAGAAGAGTGGTTCTAAGTGACAGAATGAGTAGCAACAGATTGTAGCACACTATTCAATCAGATAAGAAAACACATATTTTTGTCATGAAAGTAATCACACAGGCAGAGACATCCAAGGATGCTGTAGAAATTCTAGCCTTGAGCCTCAAATACTCAGCACTTGACCTGACAAGGCCTTGCATAACTTGATCCAGGCTATACTTTGAGCAGGGTGACCTCTGTAAGAGGTACCTTCAAACTTCTATCACTACAACTCTTATATAAAAGACACAGGGGCCTCACACATTGCCCTGCTCTTCCCAGGAAAGAACTACATAACCCAATGCAGATACTAGGAGCCCCAATTCCTGCATATAGGCAGAGTCAGTCCCAGCTTCCATGAAGTGCATTTGTTTGTTTGTCATGTGAGGCTGCAGCTAGACAGAGAAGACTATTCCTGAAACTTTTATAACCCATTTCACTGCAAGACTTGGAACTCCCAAGCTCCTCCTCTCCCTGCTCCTGACTTTCCAATCTATTAAAGTATATGCATTTTAGGTTGCGATACAAGACTATGTGATGTCTGCTAACCCAGATAGGTACAAAGAACAGGAATTCTGGCATTTTTTTTATTTTCTCTACCAGTTAAATACATATTATACATCAACCAAAAGGAAGGAATAGTTTATGAGGGAAACAGGTATAGTGTAAGGCAATGCTACAATAGATGAGAAAAATGGGCTACTTGTCACAAGATTTACCCAGACTTCTGAGTAAAGTTTTTTACCTCATCTACTCCTGTTGATGAACTAAACTGTCTATAGGAGCTCCCAGTATCCTTTTGGAAACATAAAACATTGCCATATTTATTTTAATGAATGTTCTAATATATCCATATAAAGATACCTGTTCTCAGTAGGCTAAGAAATAATAGTATCTTCCCTTCCTTTGGAAAAGTGTAGCCACAAAAGCCACCTACCACACACATAACCGGTTGCTTATTCAAAAAAGAAAAAAAATAATCCTGAAAGAAGAGGGATAAGAAGAATCAAACACTTGTGTTGTTAAAACATAAAAACAAAATTACAAAGTGCAATATATTTAAATTAACTTTAATAAGAAGTACAAAAAGATAATGTTAAGCAATATTTTGCATGTGATTAATAAATATTCAACAGCAAGCAAAATGACACATTCAAACATAAATCCAGTTATTTCTTTTACATTTTAGAAAAGTAATAACTTTTTTCCAGTTAAAACAAGGTCACAAATTACAGAATATTATCATCCCCCTTAATTAATAGCTATGAAACCTACTAAATAAGTGAACTGTCACCCAGATTTTATATGACACTGATGTTCAAGGTTAAGTATACGTACATTTAATCATGCAGTTTCTTACTGTGCATGTGCGTATTTGACTGGTGTTTAGTTTTCTTTAAATCTCTTGGTTGCACTCT
This sequence comes from Rhynchotus rufescens, assembly GCA_032273925.1. NCBI lineage: Eukaryota > Metazoa > Chordata > Aves > Tinamiformes > Tinamidae > Rhynchotus > Rhynchotus rufescens. Next base: position 13,507 of record JAVCKT010026794.1, on the reverse strand, counting down.
TATTCTCTTACTTCTTGCTGATACACTGAGAGCACCTATTTTTGAACTTCCAGACAACTTCACACCTGAGCGACACACTGAAGTAAAATGCTTTCTGACTCCAGTTTGTCCAAGAAATTGCTAACAACAATTAGAATCAGACTCCTTTTTTTTTTTAATTGAGTGTAACAAGATCTAATATTAAATGGAATTGATTAAAGTGCTTTCCAATGTTTCTTAATAACATTTCAATGTTATTCAATGTTTCAGCGTTACTATTTTGGAGGGGAAAAGGGCGAAGAGGGACGTTTAGGAACCGATTATTCAACAGGCTGCAGAGATACGGTGCATATTGTACATATGTATTCCAATAAATAGATGTAGAATACTACATTGCATTCCACACTAATGCTAAGTTATGGCAGCCAAGAAACTGATAAATTCAGCCAAAATCTAAACAAATTATCAAGTTGTTGATCAAAGCAATACTCTGTTCCATTCTTTTTTTGCATCCATCCCCAACAGCAGAGATAGATGGATGAAGTACTGGAAAACAAATACACCACTTCAGCTTGTCAAAGTTCCCCTCTTCAAATGTCAGCCAAGTGAAACCATTCAGAGCAATCATTAATCATCTCAAACGCACCGACATGCACTCCAGGGCACTCCATCAAATGAAGAACTCACAATGTTATATAAGAAGTTTTGAAAGCAAAGTTTAACTTATAAAATAAAGCTTCTGGCAATAAAAGCATATACATATGTATTTAAGTGAACACTAAAGGAAGATACATCATCTTGCATATTTTAAAACACCTCCCAAATTTCTTTTGGCAAGTGTGGCACCTATTCCCAACCCACACTACTTTCACAGTAGTCCTAGAAGGCATCTCAGTGAAGTACCAGGAGATATCAACAGATATCAAGCCCCACACTTCAGTACAGCTCGTGCTTCCTTTAAAGGCTTATTTACATGGGTTAAAGAAGTAGACCTGTCTATCCAACGGAGGGCCCAGGTGTACTTCCCCTCTGAAAAATAAATAAATAAATCAACAAACTTACTGCTTTCAATGACATAGACTATCCATAGGATCTTGATCAGTTTTCCTTGAAATTAGAGTAAGGTTTAAGTTTTGCCCTCATCTCAGTGTAAACTTTGACTCTTCTAGTTAGTCCTATTCACAGGCTCCAAAACACAGTACAAGGAGTCACCCAGGGAGCTCTGTATCCAGCATCAAGGTCTAGGCTTATGTAAGGTGCTGGTGAGGAGAGTACGTCACATGAATATAAGCAAAACAAGAACTTTTCATGTGCTTAACATCTGCCATTCAGGTAAAAAAAAGCTTTTTATTCCTCTACACCTGAAGTAATGAAGCCACTCACTGATCTTTACAAGGCTAGAATTAAAATCCATATTCAAAATGGCAGAATAAAGATTTCCAGCTATTATCTACAGAAATGGACTCCTCTTAAATCGGAAGAAGAATTTAAGAAAATTGTTTTACTGCAAAAAGAAGATAGAGCATCAAGTGGCAGAAATGCTACAACTCCGCTTTACAAATCACTACCTTGATTGGAAGCTGAAGTGTGATGTAATTTTCATCTAATTTCATATAGTTACTTTAATTTTGCAAAGCGTTTAAAAAAAAAAAAAAAAAAGTAAAACCTTATACATAGACATCAAAGCATATCATACTCCAAGACCCTACTTAGATTTGTGTAGGCTTTTGCATGCTTATACTGTTTTTTTCCCATGAAATATTTAACTTGATTGGCTCTCTTAATTCATATTCTGCTTTTAAGCTCATTCCATTGCTTCCTTGAATTTTAGCATTGAATCTACACATAATGGCACATGGACCAATTACCACTATATCAGACTTCTCTTTCCTC
>JAVCKT010026793.1:5001-15342 GCA_032273925.1 Rhynchotus rufescens | reverse complement strand
GAAGGAGACTCCACAGCCTCCCTAGGCAGCCTGTTCCAGGGCTCTGTCACCCTCACAGTAAAGAAGTTCCTCCTCACCTGGAGATGGAACCTCCTGTGTTTCAGCTTGCACTCATTACCCCTCGTCCTATCACTGAGAACCTCTCTGCCTCTCACCACTGAGAAAAACTTGGCCCCCTCCTCCCTACAAAGTCCTGTATTTATACATGTTAATAAGGTCCCCTCTCAGCCTTCTCTTCTCCAAGCTGAACAGGCCCAACTCACGCAGTCTCTCCTCATATGAGGGACGTCCCAGTCCCTTAATCATCTTTGCAGCTCTTCGCTGGACCCTCTCTAAGAGTTCCCATCCCTTTTATACTGGGGAGCCCAGAACTGCACACAGTACTCCAGGCAGCAAAATACTCATTATTGATAATATGACTAAAACTTTAAAAAAGGAAAACTTACATCGAGCTCAAAGAAACTGTAGATATTAGTTGTCAGTTTACTAAACAAACAAATAAATCCAGCAAGCACATAGCTACAATCCGTCCAGATATATACTATCCATAATCCATCTATGTACCCAAGTACGTATAACTCCTAATGGCAGTTCAGTCAGTCGGTTTTGTTTTAATTACATCAGAACTATTGATGTAATTTTGAGGCAACAGATACAGTCAATTACTGCAGCTTCAATTTCCTTTAATTATAAAAGGACATAAGACAGGGCTGCCCACTGTCTACAATACCAGAACTATTTGTGGTTAACATAGGACTTGTGTCTTATTTAGAAAAATATAAATGCCTGTTTTCCCTGAAGGAAACACAGTATAAATGTGGACTGCTTTTTAGCTGTATTTGCATATTTACTGCCACTTTGCACTTGAAAATTCATTGACAAGGAGAATAACTTATCAGGTCAAAACTGTCTGGAAGTAGTATAATAAATAACTTTTAAGTTATTAATACAGGAGAACAATTTTGAGTTTTCTTTGCCCTCTGTAAAGATCCTTTTCACAAGGCTGGAAGTGGTCAGCTTAGGCCAACAGCATTAAATACACAGAACTGGGTCAAAGTAAATCATGAAAAATATTTTACCTAGCAGCATTTTGCATTTCTTTCAGAGATATCTGTGCTGAAATCCTGTATCACTTAAAGAGATTTACATTTAGTTATAGCCCTATCTCTATGGGCAAGGGACAAAGCTGTCGTAAAATGATTTAGTTCACTTTCCAGAATGTTAAATCAAATAGTTTTCCTTGTCAATTATTTCTTCTTCTCTATCCTCATAAACTAAGGTATATTTAACTGACAAACAGAAAAGAGATGCTGGGAAAAAAAGTATAACATGTCTTTCAAAATAATAAAAAATAAAAATAATTGCTTGTATAATAATAAATTAAAACTTTATACTATTACTTGCATAATAATAAAAAATTACTTGTTCTAAATATTAAGGATTGGGCTCAATTTGCAGAAAAGTATTCTGCCATGTTTTTCAGACATAGTTAAAGTTTCCACAGTATTGGAAGCACAAATTTATTTACTGAAACTAAAACTGATTTATATAATGCTAAGGAGAATATTTAATAATGTGGTAGGAGAGTATCCCACCTTACAATGATAAGTGTGATGTATTTTAGTTTGATGGACTTACAGTGGCAAGAGCCTACTTGCCACTCTGTCATGCAGCACTTAAAAGTGAGACTCCAAGACAAACATACACATTTTTCATAGTCTAAATACCAGCTTTGAGTAGAGAAAGTGAATGCTGAAGCAGAAGGTGATATGCTGCATGATATATGAGTGTCTTAAACAACAAAAGATTCCTTAACAGGTTTGCTAGGCTTTGAATCAAGACTGTTGTATTTTGCAAGTGGAGCAGAATATGTAAAGCATTCTTGTAGCTTTTTTTTTTTTTTCCCTTTGCACAGGCATTTAGAGGTGATGAAAGAAAGAGAACTGATATCACTGGCTTGAGTACAGTATTGTGCAGGGAGTTAAGAAAAGTTTTTTTTCTCGTCTCTATCCAACTCAGGTATTTGTTTTTTTCAGTGTTTGAAGTGGGCAGGTTCAAAATAGTTTGAGTATAATGCTATTTCTTTTTCAGAGTATATTGTAATAATATTGTTCAAATATCTTGAATTGATGTTAGGCAAAACACAAGAGAAAAGTAAAACCTCCAGGGAAAAATGTTCTATGCATAGATGTAAGTAAATAACCCATAGAAATGACTGAGAAAATTATAGTAAAGCACAAGAAAATCAAGTATCGGATCAGGAATAAGTTCAAAAGTTTTCATATTGAAGCACATTTAGGCCAATAGTAATTATGAAAATCCCTCTACTGATTTTTTTTTCCCCTAGAATACAAAGATACTCATTCCAGTTCCCACATATTCCAGATATCAACCCCAGAATGAATTCTGCTCATGAACTAATCAATTGAACAATAATGATCTGATCAACCCGAATATAAGGTGTTACCTCTGGGTGATTGTGTTTCACAAATTTTATGGCTAAATTTGCCTCCATGATACCAACATCAGATGGAAAGCCCAGGGCTACCTGGTACATCAGAGAGATGCATGACATAAAGTAACCTTTCGGGTAGCTCAGAAGTATATCTCCTGCGTGGTGCAACAGTGATTGTACTGCAGTTCATGCTTCAGGACTCCAAACTTGTCAAGATGTCTACGACGCCAGCAAAAATGAAAATATATTTCCTGACACTGACAACCAAAGCACTAGAGCTACAAAATTCACGCTACTCAAACCATCAGAAGAAATTTAAAAAACCTTAGATTGTATATGTTGATTTTTTGTGATACAACTATATTCCACTGAACTGAAGCTGGTGTCTTTATACACATGCCAGTCATAAACTAAATTATAACTTTATTGCTTGGGGTCCACTTAAGACAGACTGAAGTGCAATTTCTTGCTATTTTTACTTTCTTTGAAATTTAAGCTATGTTATAAACACAATCTGTCAGGGAGAAACAGAAAAACAAGCAAACAAAAAGAAAGATTGCAATCACTTTTTATGATGCTCTTTGTCACAGAGTCATAATATCTGCTGGGACACTTAAAGTCAGTCTACTCCCAGATATTACGAGTACCACAGGCAGGTAGATTATTTTTATAAGAAATGCCTTCCCAAATGTCAGTCCCAGTATTAGAAAGGAATGCTAGTAGCATCCTTCTAACAAAGCAGATTTGCCACTAGACAGGAAGCATACATCACATCAGTTCACCAACATCCTGGCTCATGGCTCTCTCAAGCTCCTAGCAAATCAAGGAAGATGCAAAGGGCTAATCAACTCTAATTTGTGATCTTGTCTAATGTTAGGGAAAGACTTCTACTTGCCTTCTATCTCTTCTTCAAAAGTAGAGAAGGAACTTTCCGGATTAAAAGGCATGACATGCTAACATACTGGTCTTTTTTCACATTTCCAAGAAAAGATAGTCTGTGGCTTGAGTTAGGATGATCCTGTCAACTAGCACATACGATTTAAGCAGAAATCATCATCCAAGACAAGGTAAGGCTGCTGTGCTCTGAGGTGTTGCAGTCAGTGTGCTACACCCTTCCTCTTTCCAAAGACATGCTCCTGCCTGCCTCACTTTATATATCCTTCCTCCCACATCCCTTTTTATCCTTTAGTTTTTCATATGTGCAGAGATTTATATTATACACAACAACACACATACCATTTTATGAAGGCATTCAATAAGCTATAATTAAGTCATTTAAAAACAGCAAGTAAATCTTATTTTGAACCTCCATTTCAACTGCAGCACACTCAAACTGAACAGTTAACCGATCTGTGCTACTTGATTGCTTGCTGGCTGCTTTGGCAACACTGTTTGAATGTTTTTCTGGACATTACTCTTTCTCTTCTAAAATTTGCCTGTAGCCATTTCTTCGGGTTATGACCGAAGCACCTCCCTGATTTTGACAATGTGTACTGAGGACAAAAGATTTCAAGTACTCTCAGGTGAGAAGCCAGTCAGTGACAACTATTGAGGTGGTTATAGAAAACCGTAGAATGCAAGTAAAGGCAGCCTTCTCCCACACTAACTTCAACATTAAAGTATCTTCAGTTAAGAGAGGTGACAGTAACCGCACTATAAGCTTACTCCATTTAATAACACTGTAAGGGTTTATATAAATGACCAATTCAGATTTATTATTTCTTCATCTAAGGTAATGCTTTGCTTTCTTCCTTCCCCTTATATTTTCCCCTCAGTTTACCATGAAGATAGTAGGCACATGGCACACTTTCCTCACCTTCCCGATAAATAGTTTTTTCTGAGTTGATTGGAGCCTTTACACTAGATGAAAATATCACCTCTGAGTGGTAATTACCATCCCTCTATGGTACATGCCAGGTACACCCACTGGAAAGATGGGATTCTTCAACTACCTCCACTGGTTACTTACTGTATTACTCAAACGTAATCTTCCTGATCCTGACTCTTAATTGAGTCAGGAGAGGCAGAAATCATTTTTAATCACTTTTCACTACTTAACCTGCTATTCTTAACAGAATCAAACTGTTGGCATGAGTAGCTATAAGTATTGAAATAGAATTCAGTTTTTCCCTCATTCAAACACACACTCACTCATAGTTACCCAGCTGGAGTAACAGCAGAGAGGTCAACTCCACTTCTTCGCTCAGAAGCAAAGGGTGTATTGTAGTGTAGATGGCTTCTAGGCAAGGGGTCAAAAAGTCAAATGTCTCTTCTTCAGATGTATATATAAACCTGTAATCTTTGCAAAAATTAACCACTGCCTTCCTGGATGTGGTCCAAGTTATGCAACTTGCTCTTGGTACTAGTTCATGCTGGTACCATTGAAGAGATTCAACACACTGTTTGTGACTTGAATTTGTCAATTCTTGCAGATTCAACAAAGTCACTGGTCTCCAGAACATATCTGTTTTTGGGAGACTTTCATACAGTACATCTCAGCAAATACCTTTTTGGCCTACTGTATTCTGGTAAATATTGCTTTATTCACACCAATATGTATCTATAGATCCCATATGCAAAAGCTTACCCCAATGTGGCCTTTACAACAAGAATAAATCAATAAATGAATATGAGAGCACATCAAGTAACACTCTTACCTAGTATACACAATTTGAAAGCTTTCTCAGGATAGGGAATAGCACTGTTTTCCAAATCCTCCTCCATGATTACTTTTGTATGCTTAAAAATTCTTAAAACCAAGCATAATCACGAATTAGAAGCCAGAAAGATATCCAACATTAGGTCATCCATCCAATTCATTCACAGTAGTGAATTCTCAGTGCACAGAGGTCTACATACAAGAGCTCCAACATGTCATTTTAGACAATGCTTTAATAGTTATTGAAACATCTAACGTATTTTGTTATGAGTCCCTCAGAAGCAGTGTTGACACTGATCTATCTAATTTTCAGTCTTATTTAGTCACACAATTAACAAAAAATAGATGTTTTCTTATATCTTCTGTAGTAACTAAGTTCAAAGTTTAGACAATATATTTCATAAAAAAAATGTACTGTGATAAAAGTTATGTACTCTTGAGACTTGCTCTAAAGGTCTCTAGATTGGTCACTCTATGGTCTGCTGCAGATGGGGAGTGCAGTTTTAAAAAGATTATGATGATTTCCACATACTGCAAGTCTAATAGGGATTATGTTTGATGCCGCTTACTTCTTGACACTAGCTTCTTCATTCTGTTCAGTATTCTCGCATTGTGCTGCACCTCTTCACAAAAACTGTCAAACAGCACAGCTGGAGTTAATAAACTGAGGAAGGATGCCCATTACCAGTTACAGACATCCCTGTTGTTTGATGCTTTCAGTATTTCATTATCTCTGCATCAGCACTGGTAGTCCTGCAACTGAAAAGCCATCAAAATAACGCAGCTTGAAATGATAAATGAAAGTAACAGAACAACTGCAGCACAGAGCATTCAATTCTGTGGGCTTTTCTAGGTGAACAGAGATTTGTATCTATGCTGTGGCAGTCTAACACTGCCACACAAAAGATTTGTCCAGATGCATTTGTTGGCTTAAAGCTATTGGGCTCATTTCACATAGACAATTTTCCATAAGTGCTAGGAAACCTAAGAAATTATAGTTGATTGTTCTTTCTCAAAAATAGATTGTAGAAAGATACAAGGATTCTTTTATTTTTTTTTTCATTCATTAGAGGAAAAGAGGAAAACAGAACAAAGTCCAGGAAAAGTCCATATCAGCCACAAATAATCTTGTAACAAAATGATTATCACTTAATTGGAACTAGTCAATTTAATTAGAAGATTCATTCCTGAGCTGAGGTTAGATACGTGACTCAGGAATGTACCAAATTCTCAATGAAGAGTTAACATAATGGACCAGAATTCTCTGACCCAGTTTAACAATTAGCTCTCAGTGACGTGATGTGGAATTTAAACGTACACTCCAGAGCAGGGAGTTCTTTCATCCTTTTCACAGAATTTCACAGAAATCCTTTCATCCTTAATAAACATGGCTAAATTTAAAACTGGAATGTATATTTTAGTTTATTGTTATAAATATTATCTGCTTAGTGCCAAAAGCATATTTTCAGGAACTAGAAATGTGCTTTGCTCACCATTTGGCAGGTCTGGAATATATTCATATAGCTGCTGTATATAATTAAACACGTAAAGCAGAAGACAGAAATTGATAATTAGCTCTCGAAATTTTAAAGTAGTGTCTGGGAATTAAGCCACACAGTTGTTATTATAGTCCAGAGAAATTACAATGAAATTTCTTCCACTGCTTAGGTGATCAGAAGCCAGCTTCTAAATTATTCTTACACATGGGATAGCAATTTGTACTTTCTTATTATATGTGGATCTGTGTATTTTTATTGTATATTTTTCTGTTTTCATTTGTATCTTTCTCTAAGAAATTCTAAATTATTTAATGTGATTTGAACTGTTTGACCTTGAAATGATGATTCTGTCACAGTTCTTATAAACAGAAAAAAAAATCAGTTCAGTAAGTAAGATACACATATCTGATAAAAAGAATTCTTCTTTAGTTTAGAAAAAAAATTGTATTTCTGGGTATTTTATCAACATGTTACAAATAGTAAATTGGCTTTCTAGATTTAGGCACTTGCTAACACAAAGAATAGTGAATTTCAGGCATTCTTTGGGTTTCATAAAGACTCGCTTTAACACTTCTTGAGACCTGTTTCTACTGCAGGAAATGTAATTATAACTTAAATGTATGAAAACAAGATCTTTTCTTATCATGCTTTTGTGTTAGGGTAAATAAGATATGTATTTAGTGTCTAATCAAAAATTGACTGTGATAATTGGAGCAGCCTAGATTCCTGTTTTCTAGTTTTCATTCACTAGAGGATCTTTGATGATATTTATGTAACTTATGATATTTAGGGTAACACAGGACATACACATAAGTGTAAATACACAGACCTATTTATGTTTCTCCTTGAACTTAGCATGTTTAAAAATAATGGAAAAAAGGCTCAGGATATTAGCTGATGCTGAAATAGTATTCACAAATTCTAAGAACTTAGTATGAATGCACTTGCAAATCAAAATTTCCTTTCTAGTCATATTTGTGAACAAAGTAACTATATACTTTGCATGCATGCATGCATCCATGCACTTTTATTCATAGTTTGTTTATCTGTTTAAATATTGAGTAAATTTTTGGAAACTTTAATTTTCTGTAAAGTTTTCACAAACATTTCAATGTTAGATATCAGGTGCCTCTTACAAGAAAAAAAAGAAGAATATAAAAATATACACACACACAAGAAAACAAACAAAGGAAAATCCGATTTATTTAGCTCATATTTGGAGTTCCAGAGACAGAAGACTCTGCCCTTCCTCTCACTGACAGGTAACTATTTTAATGAAGGTACATTTTGATACTATATACAATTCACATTTCTCTATGAGGATGGTAAATGAACTGACTTGTGTGAGACTGTGAAAAGGGTGAAAAAAAAGAAAGGTGTGTCTGCATCTTACGAAGTTAATTTGAGGTAATTATTTTTCTTGTACCTGAACTGATTGCTGAAATGCATTTTCTCTTCCCTACTCCACCCTCTAGTCACTTTTTTGTTAATCCCTTGCAAGTATTTAAAATTAGCTTTCATGTTGTGCCTTAGTCATCCTTTCCTGAGGCTTTGCAAATTCTCTCTTCTTAATAAACTTTTTTTTTATCATTTCTGTTAGATAAAGGAGTTTTAGTGTTAGTAAAGATTTATGCCAGTAACAGTTTGTTGCAGCCAGCAAGGTAAGATGCAGAAAAGCAACAAAGGATACAAAGAACACAAATTTACGCTAGGATTAGGGATGAACTAATGAGCAGGATTGATGGTACTAAATGATCACATTGGAAAAAAAGAATTATCCGAGGGAGATAATCATAGCCTGTGATGTGTTGGGGGAAGTGAGGTAAGTGGAAGAACTAATAATTCATACTTTTGAGAAGCTAGTGGTGCAAGGACAAGAGTGAGAAGCTGAGGAAGGAAATGCTTAAGATAGAATTTGGGAAGATTTTAGTAGTTAGGTAAGTGCTGTGAGGTACAGTGATGGAGGTAGTAGTTGGGTTATTTTCAAATATGTTATGAATGTGTATAAGTGCAAACACTGTGTGGATGGATCCTAATAGTGTCTCAATGTCTTTCTGTGATTTTTTTTGTCATTATGCACTCTGATTTTCTGCCAAAATATCCTCTTGTTAGGTAAAGGAAGGGGTGATATTTCTGAAAATGTGAGCAGAGCTTGTGTTGGATTATCTGGCCTGGGCTTGCCTAGTAGGTACAGAAGCTTCCAGTTACTGCAACGGGAACTCCCTTAAAAATTGTCAGTAATCCTCTACTCCCTCCCTGCCTTTTTGTTTTCTTTCTTTTGGCCAAGGTAAATTGAAGAGAGATTTGAAGAGGCATGCACAGAGAAGTATTAGCAAATGTGCGCCAGTGATAGGTAATTCTAACAGATGCTGCCTCTCCAGAAGGGTTTGAGGGAAAAAAAAACTAGCTTTGGTGTCCCTGCATTCGCTTTCGTGTGTAATTATGGGAAATGCATTCATGTGCAAGGGTATCATTGTTGTCCTGCTGTTTTATCATTTCTTTATGAGATAATGTTGATTTCAGCAATGAAATGCAAATTTAATTTACAGTGCTCTTTTCCTCTGTATAAAGGTTAAAATGCATATTGTAGATAATACTGTCGGTGGTGCTTTTGAAGCGGTCTTTGTCAGCGGTACATGGTTCTAAATGCTCTTGAATGGAGCTGCATGAGTTTGATGTTGGCCTACATGAATTAAATTTAACCCTACATGCATGTTGTTATCATTTAGGGTATAATTTGACCAAGCCATCATATAAGCTTCGTACCAATAAAAAAAAAAATGGATGTGCTGAGTATATTTAACACAGAGTTTTCCTACTGAGTGTTATGGCACGCTGAACATACAATTACTGAAGTTGAGCCATTTGAAGTCCATAATCATAAAATTCTTCTAACACAGGGGGTTAACGAATACTCATAGTAATGTGGATGCTAATGGATTCTGTGTTTGGAGGGTATGTTTCTGTTTACTTATAAACAAATAGTTTGTATTGCTGCTGATGAAAGGGCTCAGTGTTTTAACAAGTCCTGTTACAATTAGGCTCAGTCTAGATTATAGGCAGCTCCAATTAATAAATGCCAAGACTCCAACAGCAATAAAACGCAGGCAAGAATGTAAAGAGTGTTCAGCCAGCAAAAGCATTCCAGCTAACAGCAAAGCTAGTACTAAGGGAAGTTGTCTTTTTTATTGTTATCTCTTTAGTTTATCTCGCTTTCCTGTGTAAACTGCTGGGCATTGTGCAGAGAGAGGGTGTGTGTTGACTTTGGTGACATTGTGTTACTCCCATTAAATAACTCTGTACAAGGAGTTTCCTTCACTGTGGCCGTGCTTCTGAGGAATATTTTTTTCCCAAACTGCATGAGCCAAATAATGGTTCATAATTATTAACAAATCCCTTTTGTAGTTTAAGTGGGACAGCAGTAAATCTGCTGTCGTGGGTAGTAAAAAGATGGCATAAAAAAGGAGCAGGAGTTCTATAAATATAGTTAGCGTAAAGAAAAAAGGTAGGGGGATGGTTTTATGAAATAAGATGGGTTTTTTTTTTGTAGAAAATAATGGAAAATAGCTCTGAAAATCCTGAACTGGAGTAATGAGAGAGTAATATCTAAAGTTTATAAAACTGAAAGAACTCCTGATGCGAAATGAAGCCTCCTCAGAAAATGCAGTTTGCGGCTGCTCTGCTCTGCTGTTGTCGCATGTCATGCATGACTGAAAATGCTGCATTCT
>JAVCKT010026786.1:10241-41242 GCA_032273925.1 Rhynchotus rufescens | reverse complement strand
GGGGCGGTTCTCCGCATCCCGCCGGGGGGGGAGGGGGCAGCCCGCGCGGAGCGTGCTGGGAGCTGTAGTCCCGCGGCGCGGGGCGCGCTGGGAGCTGTAGTTCCGCGGGGTGGGGAGGCCCACGCGCGGGGCGGGGAGGCCCGGGGCGCCCCGCGGCACTCGGGGCCCGCAGCCGCCGCGCTCCGGTGCCCCACAGGGAAAGGCCGCGAGCTGGCCAGGCCTGCAGCGCGGCCGCCCTGCCCACACTGGTGCCACGGGTGGGTGGCACAGCCAGTGTCCCCTCCGCAGGGGCAGGGCGGCGGTTTTTACCCCTTCGCCCCCCTGCTCCCCCAGCCTCACAGCAGCAGCCGCCCCCGCAGAGCAAGCAGAGCAGAGCAGCTCCGGTGCCCAGGCTGCCCCGCGCCGCCAAGCGAAACACGGGGCGACAGGGAAGAAAGAGCGGGCTGGAAAAAGAAATACGCAAGGCAGGCGTCCAATAAAACTATGTTTATAAATAAAAACAAGGAGACTGGCTTTGTCTTTATAAAACCCAGCGGGCAGGGCAGGGCGCAGGGCGGGGGAGGCGTTACAAGAGGCAGGGGCGAGGGGGCGGGTGGCACCTGGGCAGCACCGGGACCAGGGGACGAGGGGACACGGGGACGGCGGCGGCCGGGCAGAGCGGCGCCAGCAGCCACAGGGGTGGGGAGGCCTGGGGGAGCCGGGGGCAGGAGCGGGGAGAGGGGGGCACCACGCAGACCCCCAGGAGCAAATACATTTCGTCTCCAAAGTATAAAAAAAAACACCCTTCAAACATAAGAAAGGCCCAAGGAGGCAACACTGATGCAGAGAAAGCCGCGGTCGGCGAGAGGAGAGGGCGCCGGGGCGCCAGCACCAGCGGGGTCGAGCGCATGGGTGCTGCGGGCAGGGGCTGCTCCCATGGAGGCACAGCTCCCCGCCCCGCCTGGCAGGAGGGAAGGCGCCAAAGAGGAAGGAAAACCGCAGCAGGGAGCAGCAGAGCAGACAGAGCCAACCGCCGCCTCGGCCCTCGCCGGCACCGAGGCCAGGCCCTGCAGCCATCACCAACGTCGCTGCAGCCCTAACCGGGTTTGTGTCTCCTCAGGGAGCCGTTCGCAGCCACGTGGCAGCGGGGCAGGCCCTGTGCTGCCCTGTCTGCACCCCGAGCTTGTCCCCTGCCCCACACAGGCCAGCAGAGCCCACGCAGCGGGGCAGAGGGGAGGCAGGACAGCCGTATGGGAGCTCTCTGCTGTGCCCTGGAGCAAGACAGGGAAGTAAAGCGCCCTCCTCGCCTGCCATCCCTGCCTGGGCCGCCCGCGGGGCCTTGGGAGATGTGTCAGCACTGAGCAGAGGGGATGGCGCCCAGCATGGACAGGGCCCTCGCCGCGGGATGGTCCCTGCTCCAGAGTCGGCGGCAGGGAGGGCAAGAGCACGACGGCGCTCCCTGGGCCGAGCAAGCGCAGCCCTGTCCTCACATTCGCCCTCACGCACGCGGGGCCGGCACGGGGCTGGATGCAGGAGAGCGGCCCCAACCTCCAGCCTCGCTCGGGCGGTGGGAAGGAGGGTTGTGCCCGGGGCAGTGCCAGGCTCACAGCCGGCCCGAGGCGGGCAAGGCGAGCGGGGCAGGTGGGAAGCGGCACCATCGCTCCGCTTGGGCACTGAAGCCCTGGAACATTCACGCGTTAGCCAAAGGGCAATTACACTTGCTCGGGTTTAAAGGCACCTAAGGGCAGAGCCGGGCCCTGCTCCGCTCTCAGGGCGGTGGGAAGGGCAGGGTGGCTTCCGCTAGGGGGAGAAAAGAAGACATCTTCAGCGCCATGCGCGCCCAGCGCCCTTGGAGCTCCGTGTCCTCCTGTCGGGCCACGCTCCAGTTCTCCCCCCTGCGGGCGGCAGGCTCAGAGAAAGTCAAACACCCCGTAATTCTTTGCTGCTTGATAGAAGAAACACATAAGGGTGGAAAGAGAGAAGAGATGTTTAGGGCGGAAGGACCGCGGCAGCAGCGACACACGGGCAAAGCAGCACAGGGCGCTGGGACGGATGCGGATTAATGGGGTTAGAGAGGACGGACGGCAGGAGGGGACGACCTTGGCAATGCACAAGTGTGGCAGTGGGCAGGGCTGGCAGGCCTGCGGGGCCCTCCACCCCGCTCGAGCAGGGATTAGAATCAAGGTTTAGTTCCATTTATTTTTTTTCCCTTTTTTTTTTTTTTCTTTTAGTTATCAAGACAAAAAAAAAAGACCCATAAAAACACGGGGTTGAAGCTGGGGCTGGTCCTAGGAGACAAACGACGGGGATGGAAGGGGGAAGGAGGGGCAGCAGACAGACAGGGGACGGGCGCTTCACATTACATCCACAAAGAACTCACTGGGGTTGCCCATGGCCATTCGGAAGGACTGTCTACTGGCTGTCAGTTCGGGGGGCACAGAGGCCAGGTCGCGGCCCGGCGGCGCCCCGGGGGGCCCCATGGCTGAAGGCGGTGGAGGCATCAGCAACATGGGGGGGCTGAAGAGAGGGGGGAGGCCGGGCGGCCCGTACGACTGCTGGCTGTGGTGGCTGCGGATGCTGTGGGCCAGCGAGTGCTGGCTGCGCTGGCTGTGCTGGCTGGCCGGCACCGAGCGCTCGCTGGCCGCGCGCTCGCGCCGCATGCTGCTCCGGGTGGTGTGGTCAGACTCGCTCCCGCTGCCACCTGACTTGGACTCCCCGGTTTTCTCTCTCTCCTTTCTCCTCTCGCTGCCACTGCGATTGGAACCGCTGCTCCGGCTCCCTGCAAAACACGCAGGCAGGGATCAGTGAGGCGTCAGAGGAGCCAGGAAGAAAGGTTCCTCCACTCCGTCGCAAGACAGGACTATAGCACACTGCAGCACAGCCACCCTCTCAGTCTCCTTCCAACTCTAATCCCATAAAGTTTATAGGCTTCATCCAAATGAAGGCTTTAATCTGTTCCCCCATGCACAGGGTCTTGCCTAAAGGACCAGCTTGTTCCTGCTGCTTCCCACTAGTGCACAGGACACCTGCCCCGCTCTGCAGGCACATGCGGGTCTCTCACTCACCTTCACTGTGCTGGCTGCCTGCACTGCCCCCTCCATAGCTGTAGCTTGGGTCAGGGAAGCCGGGGTGGGGGTTGTATGGATGAGGTGGTGGATACTGATATGGAAAAGCCATAGGCCAGGGTGCAGCTCCTGGGTGTGGAAGAGGAGCCAAAGTGTCCTGATCGGAAGCACCGCTGGAGCCATCGTGATCATGAAGAGACAGGTTAGCCATGTCTGCAAGAAAGTACAAAACAGCAGTTAAGGCAAGAGGAAAAGCAGCCACAGTGACGAAGCAGCCTCGTGGCCACCCTTTCTGACAGGCAGTGGTGGGGTAACCAGCAGAAGAGAGCAGCTGGCACCTCCCCATTATCCCCCTACAGCCATCTGTGCTTCCTGCCTGGACAGCAGCCCGGCTGCGTGACTCGGAGCTGTCGCTGCGAGACAGAACCAGCACAGAGGGAAAGGACCACATCAGAGCTAGAGCTTCCCTCACCAATTAGTCTCCCTCCTCCTCCTTATCTGAGCAGAACCCAAATGTCACAGCACCGCTCCCTCGCCAGCGATGAAAGCTCAGAGCCTGGAGCCACATGCAGGCAGAAGAGGCTGAGCCTCTGCTTCGGCCACCCGGGGGAGAAAACTGCGTGGCATTTGACAGTGCCAGCAGCACTCCCAAAGCTGGAGTCTCAGCAAGCATGACAAGGGAGCTAGGACATTTTTTAATCACTCTCTAAAGAGGTCTGTGAAGGGGGTGAGCCTGACAGCAATGGCTGTGGCTCTGTCCCTGGCTGTTAGCAGGGCCCTGCCCCACCACCCTCTCCCTCCTGCCCGTGCCAAGCCCAGAACTAAGTGCCATACTGCCACAGAGGTCCCCGAAGATGTAGTAACACTGTTCCGAGAAGGTGATCTTGTTGACGGTGTGTCGGATGTAGCCAGCCTTCAGCAGGTTGCTGGCGTACTTGCGAGATTCACGGCGGTCTGTGAAGCCCTCCACGTGGTGATACAGCCAATCCACCACATCCGAACCTGCCATGAGATGTTAGGGTTAAACACAGCAAGAGAGAGGAGAGCAGCCCTTGAAACAGAGGCCCAGACTGTTGTCAAGGCAAAGTGGGCCCAAAGATGAAAAGGTGTTGGACAACCAAGGGCTCAGTTTGTGACCCTAGCCCTGTCAATAGTTATTTTGTACTAAGACGCTCCCTTTTTGAGCATTTGCTTGGGCAATTGGCCACCTGTTCCCCACTCCCTGCCTTTGCCAGTGGCAGCACAGGCACTTACCAATGAAGGCGTTGGGGATGGTGATCTTCAGCCACATGCGGTCACGCACCTCCAGGCCTGACTCTGGGGAGGCCATGGCTTTGACAATGGTGGCCATGTCACTGTGGATGGACAGGTGGAAGTCATCGAGGCCTGTTGTGCGGAGAGAGGTAAGGGAGGCAGAGATGAGAGGAGGTCGAAGAGACCACAGGGCCACATGGAAGCAGCACAGTCAGGAGGAATGGGCCAGGGAACAATACATCACAGACAGCCATGGGGTGCATGCTGGCCTAATCTCCACTGCAGCCCTCCAATGAGCACATGAGCTGCTTCCTCCTGCATAAATACAGGTTAAAATCTCCTCTTACCCAGACCCAAGCAGCTGAGATCCAAAAGCTGCCATCTCAGCCCACACAGCTCAGCAAGGGAGTTCACTGCTCCTTACAAAGTTGCAGCAGCTCCTGGCTTCTTGCTGCAGCTCCAAGCTGTGTAGGCAATTGGTTCTGGGTTCTGTTTACTAGACTCACTCAAAGTTTCAGAAACAGCCTCTGCTCAGCAGGTCCTTGCTCCACTGCAAGGTTCCCCACTCTTAAAAGCTTTCTCCATGCTGCCCAATGCTCTGTCTCAGCATGCCTTGTTTGAGGACAAACCCACTCCCCTCCGACGTCGCACTCTGAGCTGAGAACCCCAGACTGCTCCCTTAGTCTCTCCTCCACACCTGCCACAGCTCCTGGATGCTGTCCAGGCTCTTCCACTCTCCTTAAGCAGAGACCAAGAAACGTGGCACTAACTGACCCAGCCAGGGCTCCTGCTGATCCTTGCCCCTGCCTGGTGACAGCTCCCTCCCCTCAGCTCGGCAAACGCTCCCCACACAGCCGTATTGCTCCTGCTCGGGCACGGGGCGGGTGAGGAAGCCGTGCAGTGCAGGGAGCGCAGAGGCACGAGGACTTACGTTCGGTCTCTGGGATGGAGCTGGTGATGGAGGAGCTGGTGGAAGTGATTGTGCTCATGGATGGACTCATACCGTACGCTGGGTAGGTGCCGGTCATCGCTGCTGTGTGGGACACCCAGGCTGCCGGGTCGATTGGCCGGATGGGCTCACCTGCGGGAAAGAGAAGGTCGGTCAGCAGCTACCAGACATCATCCCTTCATCAAAGCCAGCTCTGGGGGCGGGGCGGGGACTCAGCACTGCCCATTTCATCCCCAGCATCTGCCGGGACTCACCCGGATCGGAGCATGGAGAGTCTGGCCCAGCCCAGATCCGCTGGGGAGCAACTGGGAGAGAAAGAAGAGAGGGAGGGTCAGCAGGAGAGGTGCAGAGGGAGAGATTCCCCCTATGGCTGAGGGGGGTGTTTCTCTGTCCTCTGGCGCTCTGAGCAAGTGACCCCCCTGGCCCAGTGAAACGCGTCCCCAGCGTGATGTGGGAAGGAGGGCTGGGCTTATGGGCTTTTTGGCTTGGGAATAGGACGTGGTGGCCCCCTAGCCTGAGAGCTGAGCCCCTGTCAAACCCCATTTCCAGTGCGACATGACATTACACACACACATACACACACACACACAGAGGAGAGGAACAAGACAACAACCAAGTAAGTGCTCAAGGCAGGGCTCTCACATGGGCTGGGCATCAGCATTAAGGGTGGGTCAGCTATCCACTTACTCCTAGGTAACGAGAAGCAGCCTCGGGGGCTGGGGTCCCAGCACTTGGCCACAGTCAGGGTGATGGGCCTGCAGGAGAAAGGCAGGAGTTAGCACAGGAGCCAGTGGCACAATCCCCCAGGAGAGCCAGACAGAAGCTGTGCACAGGCTCTCTCCTCTTGGGAGGACAGAAGACAGCAGCCAGCACAGCACCCTTATCCCTCACAGCACATGGGCTTCCCTAGGGGCATGGACAAAGCGATAGGGTTGGCAATAGGGCTGCAAATCTCCTCTTAGCCAAGCCAGGCAGAAAGATGACATAGCATCCCTCAAAAGTTAGAAAGCACCCGCCTAGTTCACCACTACTGCACAGGCTCCAATTCTTGCTTTAGAAGTCAAAACCCAGGAACCAAAGCAATACTAGAAATACAAGTTCTGGGTTCCTCCAGTCTCAAAGCTACTGGAAGAGACACCTGGAAGACAACCTGCAGACCCCAAGCACATGCCATACAGCTGCCCACAGAAGTGAGAAACAAACCCAGAGCACCTACCCAGGCTTGTGCACGATCTCCCGGAGCACCCGTACAGCATCATCGTTGCTCATGTTTTCAAAGTTAATATCGTTCACCTGCAAACAAGACAAAGGGATGAGTCTCAAAGATGTGGCCAGAGGCAGAGATCCCCGCTCAGCTCCGTAGTGACTCAGCTTCTTCCTTCCAAGAGGAGCTTCCTGGGTTTAGTCTGCCAAAATGTGCGAGGAGGCTTCTGGGTCTTTCCCTACTATTCTCCCAGGCTCAGAGATGGAAGTATGTGGGTGTGCAGTACCTGCAAGAGCATGTCGCCCGGCTCAATCCTGCCATCAGCTGCCACAGCACCACCCTTCATGATAGAGCCAATGTAAATGCCTCCATCTCCACGTTCATTGCTCTGGCCCACAATGGAAATGCCCAGGAAGTTATATTTCTCTGTAGGAATGGAAGGAGAAAGAAACAAATCATCATAAAGTAGGAGGCATGAGGAATCCTAACCTCAGACAAATCTTGTGCTACTCTTATCACTTGCACACTTATCTCCTGGAGAGACATCCCAGGACGTGGCAAAACTCGAGCGCAGTGTTTCAGGAGAAGCTACTTTTCCAGGGAATCTGTGTCTCACCCCTCCCCATGCAGTGCTGCATTCTCCTTGCCTCTTCCCCAGCTCCCTGCTCCAATGCCCAATCCCACTCCATAAGGCTCTGGTCAGGCCTCAACTCACCCATGTTAAGCGTGACCGTGATGATGTTCAGGGACATGGTGGAGTCTGTGATGCTGCTGAAGGAGGATGACTGTAACACAAACACAACACACGATGTCTGTCTGCCCCTTCGTACCATTCCCAGCCTCGGCTCCCTTCACATGTGCTTCCCGCCACCCTTGTCGCACCACAGCCACCACCTCCCACTCCAGACTAAGGGTAGGAGCTTTGCAGAGCTGAGCAGCATCAGCCACAGCTCTTACGATCTTTGCACAGCCAGGACAAGATCTGTGGTCCCAGTTCTTAGTGCTAAGTTAGCTTGAGAAGGGTTATAAAATTTTATAAAGTCTCAGCACTTAAAAGTCAACCTATCCAGAGGAAACATGGAAAGGAAATATGTGCCCACAGCACACACAGCTGAATTTGCTCAATTAACTCTGGAGACATCCACCTAGCAAGCCCACTCTAACCTACATTTTCCTCCCCAGAACACCCAGCCCTCACGCACCCGCTCAATCCGCGGAGCCTTCTGTTTCCGCCGGCGTCGTTTGTGTCTCCTCATCAGACGGGAGGCGCTACTTTGCTCTGTCGAACTGCTGAACCTGCAGGCAGAGGCAGAGTCAGCTCTTCTGTAGCTGTGGGGCAGCACTGGCAGCACAGGAGCCGCGGAAAAGGGCATGGGGGATGGAGGACTCCAGGGGCAGAGAGGCAGAGCAACAGACAGGGGCAGATCACAGCAGAGGGGGTGCTGGGTGAAATTCAAGAAAACTGCAGGTCTGAGCAAGGACCCCAAACTACTGTGCTCTGTGCTGGTATCAATTTGTGCTGGAAGGCAGGGGGAAGCCAGTGCTCCTGCAGGCCCTAAGCTCTCTTACCTGCTGGTGGAGTCGTCTTCGTCTGAGTCGAAGAAGCTGGTGGTCTCCAGCTCACTGCTCATGAGCGTGGAGGAGCTCTCGTACCCGCCCAGGTCTCGGCGTCGCTCTCCCTTCACTGTCCCATTCACCCTGGGTGCTGGGAAGCAAGAAGATTCAATGGGATTAAGACAGGCCACAGGGAATCCCGCACCTCAGGGCCCACCTCCCAGAAGGAGCCTGGCCATCAGACAAGCCCATTTAGTGCAGGTTGGCTCCGAGATCCATCTATTGTGAGATATTGTTTAGATTCTGCTAGGAGATGGGGAAGAGACTGATGAGCCACCAAAAGGAAGGCTGCTGAAGTCAAGGAAGGCCATTTTAGCTGGTTCCTGGCAGACCAAGGAGCAGCATGGAGCAACAGGAAGACTACAGCTGCTGCGCTTCGCCCTGGGAGGTTCTGAGGCACTGCTGCCTCTTTCCCACTCCTGAGGTTTCTACAGGAGCAGCCCCCTTTACCCCCCCCTACCACACCACCAAGCTCTGATGCCACAGAGGGGCTAGCTCCAATCCCCATAACGACACTACAGCCCCAGGCCATGGAACAGCCCTTCTGAGCTGAGAAGGTTCTGCAGAGCAGATGGACTTGCTCCCTGTGTGTGGCTAGCGCTTCCCAGCGTGCCCCAGCCACGCGTGCAGAGCTCTGGCCGCAGCACCAACGCTCACCATGCTCAGGTCCATCCTTCCGACGGGGTCGCTCCCTCTGCGATGACACCACAGAGTCTGTCTCTGTCTCGTTGTCCAGATTTTCCCGACTCCCCCCAGTGTTAGGGCTGTGATGAGATAAAAAAGGACAAACGTTTCCAACAGGGAATGGTCTAAAAAGGCTCTCTTCAAATTTGTTGCTACCGTGAGGCCCTCTGGCTGGCTGTGATCCCTGTCAATTTGAATAGGGACACCCAAGTCTCTGGTCTTCCCGTCCTGACTGAGTCCAAAGCCTCCAAGGTCCATAGGAAACCAGAAGGTGTGATCAAATAACTTACTGAAAGGAGGGCGGCCTGGAATCTCCGATCCCTCCCGTGCGCTCCATGGAGGGCGGCAGCTCTGTTTGGTTATCGGCACAGACCGACCCAGCATCCGAGTGTGACCCCTCTGCTGACACCAGCTGGAAGGATGAGAGACAGAGAATGAAACGGCTGAGAAGGCAGGAAAACATCTACAAATAATGACATCTGAGCGGCCAAATGAGTCAGCCATAAAGCCTGGGCTTTATGTAACTCATCTCTGAGAGTGGCCAAGAGCAGGTGCCCAGGAAGGGTATTGAAGGAGGCCAAGCACGAAGCAACATTCCGCCTCCCCACACTCTCAGACTCCATCTATTTGTCATTTGGTCTATTTTTTAGGGACTTCTTGAGCAGTGAAAGCCAGGCAACTAACAGTCCTGCTTTGAGCCTCTGCCATTCATCTCCACACTTGCACTGCACAACTTTTGAGCTCAGATAAACAAGCAGATGTCCTGCAACAAGGAGCGGGTTCCCCCAGTGCTTGCTTGAGAAGACACAGCAACCAGCCGTTCCTATTTTGGCCTTCTCTTGATTTTACTGATCTCAAGCTATGGGACTTTATAGGATTTTCATCTTCTCTGCTCCTGGAAGCTGGGCTAAGAGTCCAGAGCCAAGATTGGCCTTCAAACAGGCTCTAGCATCTTGTGATCTGATCTCCACAAAACACTGGCAAAATTGCAAACTATGCCCAGTTCAAACTATGCCCTGGG
The DNA here is from genome assembly GCA_032273925.1 of Rhynchotus rufescens. NCBI lineage: Eukaryota > Metazoa > Chordata > Aves > Tinamiformes > Tinamidae > Rhynchotus > Rhynchotus rufescens. Next base: position 31,472 of record JAVCKT010026786.1, on the reverse strand, counting down.
TTGGGCAGAGCCCCCAGGCATCCTCTGGGCCCAGCATCTTTCCCAGGGTGGAAAACACTCCGATTTGCTCCGGGCGGAGCCGGCTGTGGGACAGCCCAGTAAGACAAGTCCACAAGGCAGGAGTTGGGGCTTGTCTATGTACATAAAAGAGCTGCCTACTCATGTAACGACAGCAGAGGTCTAGCATAACAAAAGTAAGGATGAGCCACCATGGACAAGGACAAAGAGTAAGGAGGACTGTGAAACAAAGGCTGGAAAGGAGCTGGTACCTGCTAATATCACCAAACTATAAAGCACAGGGGAAATCCTGAGGCAGTTCTGCCACCAGTTGGTGCTGGAACCACTCCTGTAGGAAGCAGGAGCAGCTGCCGACCAGACAGGAGGAGACAGGGCCCCAGTTTCTAGAGATTCTGGGCACTTCCAGCATCACTGATGACAGTGAGCCACACGCTGCCCAGCTCTGAGAACTGGCAGATCATGAAGACGGGGCCAGATGGAGCCCAGAGATTATCATCAGGGTGGATGAGGAAAGGTTGGCTGCCAGGGAAACATTGGGAACAGAGCCAGGGATGCAGTCGGAGCAAGGAGGACAGAATAGCCCCAGGAAAATCCTCAGCAGAGGGGACAGACAGGGCAGAGAGCGCCCTGGGGTGACAAAGCTGCAGGGCCCGTCCCGCAGGCGCCAGGACAAGCCCAGCAGCTCCCGCTCTCACGGCTGCCTGTCCCGCTCTTGTCTGGCTCTCAGCTCGGCCTCCCTCCCTCCAGCAAGGCCCAGCTCTGCTCCCAGCACCTTCCCCTGACACATCCTCCCAGGACACATCCCACTCCCTGCAGGGCCACATCCCAGCTGCCGCCTGGGAGCACACGGGGAGAAGAGATGCAGTGGCCAGCATTGCCTGGGGAAAATTCATAGTGCTTGGAGCTTGAGGGTGTCAAGATGAGACCAGGCGAGTAAGCCTGGACTCGAGAGGCTGGATGCTGGTAGCTTCCAAGGAGCACGGGAAAGGGAGACCCCTCAGACCCCTTCCAAGAAGAAGGAGGGGGCAAAGGGTCTTCTGAGCAGGGGCGCTGGTGCTGCTTCTTCCAGAACTTCTGGGGCTGGGATCTCCTCCAGGAAAGGTTTCAATAACCACTCTGCACTTTTTCTGCCTCTCTCACTGCCAGAAAATACTCCCCTCTATCCAATCCTCCATCTTTCCCACTCGCTAAAATAAGCGCCACGTGTCTAAAATAGCCTCATTCCAGCCTGTCTGGCAGAAGCAGCAAGCAAATGCTCCCCTGTCCCCACAACCACAGACAGGGGGAAAGAAAAAGGGATCCATCCCACATGGGGACCGCAGTGCGGCCGCTCAGAGCTGGGTGCTGCCTGCGCCTTGTGCACAGCCCCACACCGTGCGGCCATCCCGGGAGCCTTCCCACCACAGGGAAAGCCGAGGTGGGAGCCCTGCTGAAGAGCAGGCCAGGTCCAAACAAGCCATGGAGGGGGCTCCGAGCCCCGGGGAGCACATGGAAACAAAAGGCAGCTGGCAATGAAGCGCGGGGGAAACGCAGCAGCGGCCGAGGAGCGGCAGGGCCCCGCTAACCGCTAGAGGGAGGGCTGCAAGCGGCCCGGCCGCCGCCTCGGCCTCTTTGTGTGGGAGCCGGGGGCGCCCCGGCTGCCTCTGCTCCTCCCCGCGCTCCCAGCTCAGCTCGCCGGGCAGCAGGGCGCCCGCCTGCCCGGTGCCGTTCGCCAGCCTTCACCATCCCCGCCCTCCCGTGCCAAACGCAGCCACTGCGCTGCGCCCCAGCCAAGGCGCCTCTGTCTGACGCGGGAGGGAAGGAGCATCGGGTCTTTTCGAGCCTCCTTTGCAAGAGGCTGCAGATTGTCCCTCGTTAGTGGGAGCTTGGTGCCCTCTGAAGAAAGGGCACCAGAGCCTTTGTTCTGTTCCTGGGGCAGATGCACACACCCCAAACAGCATAAACTGCAGCTCAGCAGGGTGGGAAAAGGGATGAGGAGCTATGGAGACTGAATTCCCTCTCCCTCCCAAACAGAGTCCCCTTGGGGGCAGAGGGAGGCATGCGGGCAGGGCTCAGAGCATGTGCATGGCATGACATGGCATGGCACGGAGGGAGAAGCTTGTCCTGCAGCTGCCCAGGCAGTACCTTCCGTCTTCAGGACGGTCATATCCAGTCCGCTTCGCCAGCACTAAAGTCCCTTATGCCCTTTGCGCCAGCCACCGCGGTGGGACTTGCTTGGAAAGCCGACCCTGCCGTAGGGGCACACGGGTTACACGGCGGGCAGGCCAGGACCGTCACGGCCGCTCGGCACCATCTACAGCGAGCGCTGGGCAGGGGCATCCCGCGCGCTGCCCGGCACCGCGTTGCCCAGCCTGGAGCAGGAGGAGGGCAGCGCGGCTGAACGGAGGCCGTGGGTTTTGGTACACAAGCTCCTAGTGCTTTTCTTGGCACCGTGCAATGAAACGGTGGTTTTCAGAGGGAGCAGGAACAGCAGAGAGGTAACAAAGCAAGGGACTCACTTACCCATGACACCACCCGGCCGTTGAAACAGGGGAGCTTGGCATTGTCATCCGAGATTTCTTCTTTCACCACCCTGCAGAGGGGAGAGGAGGTGGTTAGAGCTGGGCACGGGTTTCAGAGAAGAGGAGGCTTTTGCCACATCGTGTGTTTGCACCAAACCACAAACAGCCCAGACTTGGGCAGGGGGCAGAGAGGGGCCCCGCTGCTCCTGAACACCAGCCTGGCCCATGCCCACAGCCAGGTCCAGCAGACTGGGGAGGAGAAAACAAGGGCAAAACAGACTCTCCCATGTGCCTGCAGCTGCTTTGCCCTCCATTCGTACTTTAATCAGTAAACATAATTCAGACCTACATTTTCACCAGTTTGCTTATTTCTATATAAATACCTTCTTTATAATGATCTGAAGTGATCACATCCTATTTCAAAGACTTTTAATACATGAAAGTGAAATATATTAAACATGCTGCCTCACAAACATTATTGTCACTTTTTAATTATATACATAATGTTTCGACATCACTTCAAATGTTATAGTTGTGCCGCAGTATCATGTTCCTCTATTACACAAGCAGCTACGTTACTACCAGCCTTCATAGCAGAGGAGTGCTGATGATTTTGTTTTTCCAACAGTGAAATCTTCTGGTTTCTTTGGGGAGAAAAGCGGGTCTTAGTCTGAGCAGCCTAATCCACTTCTGAGATGGGTGTTAATTCCTTTTGCACAGATGGAGAAGCAGGAAAAAAAAAAGCAGGAAAGCAGCAGAGAGGCCAGATTAAAACCCTGCCCACCTAATGCTTCTTCAGAGCGTGTTCCCCTTGCCAAAGCTGCTGCTGTCCAGGACGGGTATCAACCACGGCCAGTCTGTCTGGGACACACGCGTCCCTCAGCGCCCGGCACAACCCTTGCGCATGCGGACAAGTCGTGGCCTCCTCGCTCCCGAGCGCACGCACCCAGCCTGGCTGCACCAGCATCCACTCAGTGTCGCCAGGAGCCTGGACCTCAGCCAGTTCCTCGAGAGAGCTCCAGGCAGGGCCGATTTTCAGCGCTGCCTGCTCGGGGACAGAGTCCTGTCTGCGAGTAACGGGACAGCCGGACACATCTGCAGGGTTGAGGTGACCAACAGCTGAGCACAAATAAACTGATCTCCTCTCCTTGAGGCAGAGTTGACCAGCTCCCAGCTACATCCATGCCCACCCAGTGCTACAGCACCCAGTGAAGAACAACCTCCTGCTGCCTTGAGAACTGACACTCTCATTGCTCCTATTACTCTGCTGTTGCCCCAGGCATCCCAGGGAGCTGCTGCACCCAGAAGCGTCTCTCTCCCTGCCCAACTGCACAAAGCACCTCCCAGCCGCTGCATTATTTAATCACTCTTTATCACCCGGACGCCAGAGCACAATGAATTATATATTTAGTATCCCCAGAGCACAGGCTGATAGCGCTGGGCTGGAGCCCGGCACATGCCGAGCCAGAAAATCCCTGCAATGCTGCTCACGTCCGTCAAGCCGCACGCAGGCTCCGAGCTATCCGAGCCCTGCATTCCTGCCTGGCCCCAGCTCTGCACCGAAATTCCTCTCACCACTCCGTTCAAGGCGCTTCCCACTGCGGGTTCACACGTAGGAGACTTGAGGTTCCCGCTGGAAGCCGCCGGCTGGGCGGCCTCTGGGGGAGCTGCGCGCGGTGCCACGTTTGCTCCCGCGCGGCTGCAGGGAGGAGCGGCCATGAGGGGAAACGGCCTGGGATCGGCCGGGATGAGCCCTCAGAGTACACCCCAAATAACAGCCCCAGCTGAGCTCCGGGCCTCTCGGTTCCTGAATGCTATGTGGTGGGAGCGGGGAGCTCAGGGAGAACATCTGTGCAAAGACGACTGCAAAGGGACCGCCTTTAGTTTCCCGTTCTTCAGGTTGCCTGGTTTCAGATTTTCCCAGGTTTAGGGATCTATAACATGGCAGAGAAGGGGCGTCCTCCCAAAGCGGGAAAGCTCCCTGCTGGTGCGGAGCAGCCCACATGCCGGCCCCAGGCAAGGCGAGCGCGCGGCCCTGCAGCGGCCGAACCGCTCGCACGGCGTCAGGCCCACGGACGGAGCTCACAACGTTCCTCCGCGTTGGATTTTCCAACAAAGAGAGCTGCGGGATGGAGGGCGGGCGAGGGGGCGGATGATTCAGCCTCCATCCCCAGCGCCACGGGGAGGAGGGGACAGCGCTGGGGTTGCTGCGAGCCAAGAGCAGGGGGGAAGCGGCGCTGCCAGCGCTGACACAAACAGCACATCTGCTCCATGCCGCAGGGGAGGGGAGGGCAGGGCAGCGCCGCCCCGCTCCAGCCCCATCCCGGCCCGTGGATCCGCTCCCAGCGCCCGGGAAGGTGCCGTGGGAAGGGCCAAGGGGAGACGGCGCTGGCAGCTGCAGCCGGGACGCGGAGCCGGCACAAAGCTCCCTCTCTAGCGAGCCCCAGCCCGGCTCAGGAAATTAGAGGGTATTTTGCATCAGTCATGTCCTAGGAATGAAGGGAAGGTGGGGAGCGAGAGCGTGCGCGCAGGAGAGAAAGGCAGCCATAAAACCCAAACCCCGGCGCCTGCTGAGCTCTTGGAAAGCCCCGGGCTCCGCAGACATTCCCGGCCGCCCCCTTTCCTCCGGGCCCGGCGAGGAGGCAGCGCGGCACTAACCGCGGCGCTAACCGCGAGGGGGTCACGCCTCACACACAAGATGGCGCAGGACGGGCGGGCAGGGAGGAGGAGCGCGGCGGGAGAGGCCGGGACACGGCGCCGCTCCTCGCCGGGGCCCCCGTGCGGATTCCTCCATCTCAGGCCTCGCGATAAGGGGGGTGTTTGGAGAGGGGCCCTCGTGGGATTCAGCAGCAACCACGAAACTGGAGTTGGGAGCTGGAGAATAAGGACGGGGAGAGGGAAGGAGCAGCCAGCCAAGGGTGAGGAAAGGGAAGCCCTCAAGCACGTCAGGCGTCTGGGTGCAAGGATAACCAGGAGTTTGTTACCAGGGGAGGTGCAAAGATGGAGACACAACTGAGCAGCTGCTCACTAAGGAGCCGGGAAGATGTCACACTAGTGGAGTGGATAAAGCAAAATCTGCTCCCTCATTTAGCCCCGTTATTGAGAGGAAAGCCCTTCGTGGAGCGGTGACACATCTTCCACGATCACAAAGGCCAGAAATTCAACAGCAAAGTTAATTTTCTTTTATAATCCCTCCTCCCCAAAGTGCACCATTTGGTAAGTCACTCCTATGACCTTAATCACTTCCATCTACTACAGCCCACAGAACCACAACAACAAAACGGAGACTTTCCTACCTAATGTCACAAGCTTCAGGGACTAAAATTCCAAAAAAGTGATCTCATCTTCGGGACCTGCGGTAGTGCACGCCCCTTAGGGCAGGGATGTCTTGTCTCCAAACCATGATAGATGACTGATGATGCATAACGAAAGGAAACACCTTCACGTACTGCTGTCCACACAGGAGCACTGCCCAGCTCTAGAGCAAAATCCTCCTCCACACAGCATGATCAGATGCTGGTGCCAAAGGGACGAGCTTTGCTCTAGCTTCACCAGAAGGGTAAATTGGGCAGGGCAATTCCCCAGCAGAGCAGGGATCCCAGGTGTGAGGTGCTCGCCTGTGAGGTTGAGCCCGGACATGATCCGTGTGCTTCCCACAGGGATGTGATCCCGTGGGGCTGCCGGCCTAACGCCGGGATGCGCGTGCGGCGCTCACACGTGCAGCAGTGAGAGGCAAACAGCACCAAATGGGACTACAGGATTCGAGGTGTCTGTCCCACCAAGCCAGGGTCTTCTCTGGGATCTTCTTCATCATATTTTTTAATCCCCTGTGCTGAGTTCATAGGATATGTGTCTGTGCAGTGCATGAGTGACGAGAAAGGCTCTCTGAGGGCAAGGGGAGACGATCATTCTCCTTTTAAATTTCTCCCCCAAGCTCCCAGACCGAGCTCTCTTCACCATCCCTCCATTTCATAGCACAGGGTAAACAGGGAGACACAGATTTGAGGGCGTTTTGGCTCGATTAGACCCTGACCTGCAGAGGACCTGCTGCACTCCTGCCTGCTTGTGCACATCAGAGCTGCCAACTCGAACAACATCCACTGTTGTACCAAGGCCTCCCCGCCTGTCCCAGAGCTGTGTTACTGCCTACATGGTCACTGAGGCCAGCACTAAACAGACTATGTAGAATGGCCACTCCTTCCCCCAAACTCCTACCCATCCCACTTACAATTACCCTTACTGGACATCCATCTGGAAAAACACGGCCCAGATAGGCTAGAGTCGCTTGGCTCCAGCTACATTTGTGTTCAGTCGCGCAGGTGTCACTGGGTGGGAGATGAGAGAGGACAGATTTACCGTTCATATAGCCCAAACTCTGGAAAAGGAAGGTTACTTAGGAAGGAGGCCCTGGATCTCAGAGGTCTGCCCAGGAGCAATACCTAACAAAGCAAAGTTAAAGACTAGGATTCAAAGCAAGCTGGAGAGCCCTGGCAATGCCTCCCACCTGGATCTCTGGAGCGACCAATCTGGCCCAGCACTGCTCCGCAAACAGGCCCGACCAGGAGCAGGGAACTGCATGAAGAGCTGCAGAAGGCACCTCCACATCCTGCCCAAGCCGTGCTTCCAACCCCCAGATCCACATTTTGAGACATCATCAAAGGATGCTTTCTCCAGGCCCCTGAATGTTCAATGACATTTCCAGTCTCTTTGAATTGGAAATCAGGACAAACGGGAACTCCCAGCCTAAACCCAGCCAGTTTCTTCACTCCTGGAGCTCAAATTATTTGAGCTCCCGCACAGTCCAATCCAAGCATACAAGACAAGTGCTAGAAGTGACAGTGAGGAAGCAACACTTCAGGAAAAATACCAAAGGAAATGACCTTCATGGAACCAAGACAAAGCCACAATTAATATAAGCAACCAAAGGCTGGGTTTGTATCTGTGGCGGGATATAAAATAGGCTCAAAGTGGCCTCAGGTGAAAGGAAACAAATGCACAGGAGAGGAAGTAAAATCGTGGTGCAGTTGTTGTGGTTCATCTTAATCCTGAGAGATGGGGAACAACCAGGAGGCTTGGCCCTGCGTGGCACTTACCTCCACCTGGCAGAGGTGCAGATGCAGGAGCCCACACCGCAGTGAGCTGCAATGCAGCAGCTCCCACTGATAAAAGGAACAGAGTCTTTGCAGAGAGATGGAAAAAGGGTTTACTCAGCTACAAAGGTAGCAACACTCAAAAGTCCCAGTATTTTTTCATGGAGAAGCCTATTAAATAGGCTCCAGGGCTTCACGGGGAACTCCTTGCAGTTCTCCAGAGTCACCTCTCCAGGGTGACTCCCTTGCAGTGCCAGGAGCTGCACACTGCCTAGGATGGCAGCAGGTGAAAGCAGGAGCTGCAAAGGCTCCAAGGGCTGCTGGGGGAGCAGGTTGTGGTGGAGGCAGCTCCTCTTGCTGCCAGCGCACGCAGAAGGGATGCAGGAGAGGCAGGACGTCCAGGAAAGCTCCGCAGGCCCCGTGCCGAAGGTGGGTTTAGGCCTTCCTTTTCCGGCCTATGGCTGAGAGAAGCCAAGTCAGCCCTGCTTTACTTAACAGCAAGCAAAGCCCCTGCCAAAAAAGCGCTGCTGCTCTGGAATGTGCTGGGCTAGCAGTACAGCTCATTCCTGGAAAAGCATCAACTCAGCAGGAGAGCAAGGAGAGGAGAAGAGGGGAAAAAAGGGGAAGAGGGGGAGGGTGGGAAACAAAGCCAGAGAGCTTGGACTTCCACACCTGGGGGTGAAGGGAGTCTCGGCAGGGCAATCTGCTCAGCAGCACCCCCTTCTCCCAGGCTCCAAGCCCTGCAGCCCAGCCCAGCCCCGGGTCTTGGGGCCCGTTTCTGCCGGGCAGCCAGCTCCCAAAGCGGCCTCACAGACACAGACTGAGGCAGATGTGAGCGGGGAAGAGCAGCGAGGTTCATTTCCCCCCCTCACATTAACAATTCATTTATGTTGAATGGCAGATGTCCCTCAGGAGATGACAAAACAGCCTGCACACGTGTGCTGCCCTCAAGGCACTGACCAGCTCGCGCCATCCTCTCCCAGCACAAAGAGCTTTTTGTAAAAGACTCCCAAGGAAGTCAGCCTAACTGCCTACCTGGTTGGAAAACAGGACGTGAAGAACAGACCCTAGATCGCAGGCTACTGCCTGCATCTGCTCTTCACACCCAGCTAGGCTGCCAGCAGCAACATCTCTGCTCACTGGGTCTAGAAGACATATGAGCAACCCCTATAAACACAACAGGGAGTTAATAGCCTCAAAACTTTAAGTTCTTCCGCAAAGCATTTGCCAAAGACAATGAGAAGGACTCACGCAAAGAAGAGTATTTCAGAGCCACAGCAGCTGCACAGCGGCTAAGAACAAACTCTGCCTCCAATCCCCGACTGTCCCAGCACTCTAGAGAAAGGGCAACCAACAACTCGAGACCTCTCTGGCCCCAAAACACAAAAGGGAACATAGAGGGCATGAGGAAGCTGAATTCCCAAACACTGCCGGGGCAGGACTTGTGTCCTTTTTCTCCCTCACCTTCAGGCACTACAGAACTTTTGCACAACCTGAAATACTCACTTCACTCCCAGGAAACTGTCAGCAAGCCCGAAAAAGAAGTTGGAAAAAGTCAAAGCACCAGAGCCACGGTTCAGATGACTGGCTCTCAAACAGCTCTACTAGGAGATGAATCCAGTCAGAGCGGGAAAAAGGCCAGTTTTGCTCGGTCGGCATTTGATGGTGCCAGCGTAGGGAGTAGTACAAGAAACTTCCTGTGCAGAGAGCAAAAGGAGCACATTTAGCAGCCTTTGACATACCTCATTTATTTCAGCTAAAATTAGGCTTCTACACCAAGCTCCTTTCCAGAGGCAGGGCCTGGCCCTTAACCAATACAACCAACAGAGCAGCCTCCTACCAAGCATCACTTGCCAGGCAGCCAAGCCTGCTTTTGCACTTAGCACCCAAGAAACAAGGGAACACTGTCCGATTACTGCAAGAAGGAGACAAGAAAGATGTTCCCAACCGAACCAAACCAAGCATGTGCTGGCACACAACCCGCTCGACCAGAGGCCCAGAAAGTGGGCAAGAGCTGAAAAGCAGGGGCTGGGCAATTACTGTGAACGAAAAGGAATCCGATTAGCGGAGAAGCGAGGAAAATGTGAGCTGTCTCCACCCTGCTGCCAATTTGTTTGCACCAATGAAAACACCCACTTGGGGTTTTTTGCTTTATGAAAGTCTAGGACCACAGGACTCCTCCTAACACCTGATGGATGAGTGGCTGAGCAGAGGAATCTCTAGGCAGGCAGAGGACTGTTGTTTGCCCAGGATTACTCCAAAGGAGCGTCAGAGATTTACTGAAACAGGGTGCAGGCCGTGGTTTCGGTTTGGAAAGAAAGCAATTTTCTGCAAGTAGCAAAGTTCTTTGTTTCAGCAAGCGGGCTCTAAGCGATTAGAGTGGCATTAGTCAGGAGTCCGTGTGTGAGCTGCCACGTACAGAACGGAGTCCAGATCCTGCTGGGACTTGCCTCGAAACCAGGGATCAGCAGCCTTTCCAATGAGAGGATAAGTTTCCCATAATCCAGAGGAGGATGGTGCTTCGGATCATCACAGAGACAGATCCCACCCCTGTGGGGCTCAGTCCAGCCCAGAGCTGCTGCCTTACTTGGATACTGTGGATTCCCAGGCCTGACCCAGTCTCTTATCATTGAAAACCCTCCCACCTGCCAGCTCCAACTGCACCAAGGGTGGATAACCGTTGGCGACCCGCACAAGTCACCATCACAGCTGGCACAAGGGGCTCCTCTTGCTGAGGGTCTCAGTTGGGGCTGCCCAGGGCCTTCGCGAATGGCAGAGAGGCACAGCCGAGGGCAACACAACCTACCCGTGCTCTGCAAACACCCCACGACCAGAGCAGAGCTCACTCTTCACATCAGCCTTTCCCAACACTTGTTCAGGAGGTCCCATCACAAGTCATTACAGCAGCAGGACCACTTGCTGTGTCTGTGGGTTTGCCATTAAGAAACCAGTCTCTGAACCTCCTGATTACCTGCGGTACTGATCCTGGATTTCCACAGAGCAACGCTCCTTTGGTCACACATAACTCACCCTCAACAACTTGTGTTAGCACCATGTGTTGGCTGACCAGGATCTAACATGTTCCCAATGGATAACACAGCCAGACACACAAACATGAGCAGTTCCCACCTCAGCTCTTCACCCCTCACTAGACACAACCCACAAGCCAGGAAATTTCCTCATGCCAGAGCACAGGTACCAACTGAAGCACAGGTCACATCACATGAAGGGACCAGGCGATTTTCAAGTATCTCATAATGGCAACAATGGCACGTCAGAAAATAAGCCTGATCTAGCTGGCTCCTGTATTTTGGCACGGGAAGTTCAGAAACACACAGACATGCAGGTCAGTGAGTCCGACCCAGCTCAGGCTCATCAGACACCCTGCACAGACGTTACCTGCTTGTGCAACCAAGCCTGAGACGCCCCGAGGAAACGCAGGGAGAAAGGAGCCAAAAGTCAAACCAACGTTGCCAACCTGAAACTTCTCTGCCTCCTCCATGACGCCTCGGCAGGGAATAACCCAACTTACGAAATCCCAGCAGTTTTCCAAGCTCACTCACCTTTTGGCCACTACTGAAGCGAAACATTTCATCCCAGGCACTCACTGGGGAGGGATCGCCGCTCTTGCAGGTGCCCCTTCAGGACCAAGTTCCCTGCTCGAGACAGCTGGGGAACCTGCCATAAGGGACTCAGCTGTGCAGCTACACGCACGGAAGCTCATCCTTTGCGGAGCCACACCAACCAGTAAGAGAACACATTTAAATGGACTAACAGCGCGAGAGCGAGACTTCCTGCCATAAGCCTCTATATGGGCTGCCAGGATGCCGCAGCCTCAGCCGGGCCCACAGGCGAGTCCCAAAGTGGCACCAAAATACTGGTTCAGCCAGGCAGGGCTGAATAACTGGAGAGAGCTCGTTAGCCCTATGCAAACTGAACTAGGGGTTTGCATATCCAGCCCAGCTGCTGGAAAGGGCTGCTGTGTGAGGAGCTGGGAGTCCCGAGGCCGGCTCAGCGAGCCCCTGCCAGCCCTGGCTCCTGCTGCTCGTCCTGCCAGGCAACGAGGCCACGGTTATTCCCACACTTCGGATGCTGCTCCCGCTGCCAGCAGCGGCAGCGTCGCACACCAGTGACCTGACCCGGCCGGAGGGATGCTGCGTTCCAGGGACAACCTGTTGGCTCCCAGGTGGAAGGCAGAGAAGGAACATGGATGTCATGCAGATTGGAGCTACGGCTCAGGGAGAAAATCCTAGTGCAGCGAGCGGGAGGCCAGGGCTTTAGCAGCACCTTCCCCTGGACGACCGTGCAAGCAGGGTCAGAGCTCCCAGGACACAGATGCCTCTGGCAGGTCCCTGCTGTCACCAGCACCAGTCTGGGTATGGCAGGAGCTGCCAACCATCAGGAAACAAGGGAAACCCACGGCTTCTTTCCTCTTTACCCAGGCCCTGAACTCCCACAGTATCAACAAGGCAGCTCACAGTAATCAAAGGGGCCACATAGCAAGCAAAGTCCTGTCCAAATGCTTGGCACAGGTCACAAATAAGTAAATAAATAAATGAAAAGGCAGAGAAGACCTTTCTACACAATGGCTGATGCCAAATCTCCTCCAAATGGATCTCTGCTCCAAGGCAGGTGAGGATGAGAGGTCACCTCTCCCCTTTCACCTCAGTGTCCTCAGGACAGACTCCCTGTGCAGGGGGTTCAGTCATCAACTGCTGTCCTCTCCTTTCTCCCAGTTCTCGTGAGGTAGCAAGTTTTAGCCAGCAAGACAGACAGACATCCCAGGGGGGGAACAACCAGCACGGAGGACTTAGTGAAACACGGTACCCAAATGCTGCTCCTGCTGCCTTCAAAGTCATCGGGTAACCAGAAAGAAATCACCCCGCTGGCCTTTCCCGTTAATAAATAACTGATACAAACCCTACCGAAGCACCACTCATTCCAGCAATTTGGAATTACCTGGCACAGGAAGGCCAGCCTCATCCCAACCCGCCAAAGCCACCGAGGGGCAAAACCATGAGCTTCAGAGCAGGGCTTAGGGGGAACCTAATGCACCCGGTCCGCACGCTGCCTAACACAGGCCGTGATACTCGAGGGTGCACGAGCTCTCCTGGGACCTCCAGGGTTTTATGTGCATAGCATTTGTGATCTCTCCTGCAAGGGGAGCAAAGGCACAGGGATTAGCCCACTTCCAAGATCTGTATCTTTCTTTAGTGATTCCCAAAAGAGCCTTCACAAACAAATATTATCCAGCAATGTCTGGAGACAGCCACCAGCAGGGGTTTTCTTACCTCGCCAACCTGTTCCCACTGCCCCAAAATAGCAGGGCTTGCTCTACAGCCCAATAAGGCAGCAACATGGTGTCAAACAGTAACACAGTCCCTTCACCCTTCTGGAGACCCAGCAGCCACCGAGCACAGGTTACAAGGGCGGGCTCCAAATAACAAACAAGGGATGGACAAAGGAGAAAATTGATGGGAAGCATCACAAAAACACAGCCCCGACTGCTGCCTCGTCAGACAAGCAGCTTCACACCAAGGTCAGGGGACAACACGAAGGCAGTTTCCCGCCTGCACCTGCACCGCGCTCAAGCCTTGCTCTCCTGCACAGGGTCTTAGGGAGATCCAATATCCTAATGCACAACTCAGTGGTATCTTTCTGGATGCAGTCAAGGGAGGAAGAGCCGCCCTTGGTCACGGCAGAGACACCCTCAGCCCAGCGGTTGCAGACACATGGGTGACAAGCAGACCTCCGAGATGTCCCGAGGAGCCGTAACTGCTCCCTGCAGCCCCACGTGCACAGCCCCAGCCCAGAGGGACAACCCGGGCGCACAGGCCTTGTGCTCGCTGGCGATTTGCTCCATGTCAACAAGGCAGCGCCTTTCGTCCTTGGCACCTAAACCCAACATCTGCCTCTCTAGCTGCCCACCCTCAGCCACACAGGCACTGGCAGCAGCTCTTGCACCTTGAGCACAGCTGCCTTCGACCCACTCCATGGGAAACGCGGTCCCAGGATTTGGAATGTCCACGTTCTAGACCAAACACTGCTTGATTCCAGCAGAAACCCTACAGGAGAACAGCAACCACCACCATCATCCCTAATTCCAGTAACACTGACCGATGCTCAAGCCAAGATCCAGATTAGGGTGATTTACGAATCATTTTTAAATGGGATTTGACCTTGATTCCGGAGGCCAAACCACGTCTGAGCGGGGCTGCACTAGAGCCAGCGAGGCTGCACTCATTCACTTCATGACAGTTTTGGGGACATCAAGATCAGTTCTTGTCCCATGCAGGAATTCAAAGCAGAGTCTTGCAAACAATTTCAAAACACAGAATCGCATCAAAACAGCTCCATTGTTGTGGATGGTTAAAAGTTCCCTGACCTACAGTTCTCTTATCTTCAGACATGACAAGAGAGGCCTATAAATAAGAAATATTTTGATCAAGACCATATTTGAAAACAAGACCTTTGCAAGAAGAGTGCTGGCTTCAACCAAACACTATATTTTGCAGAAAACGCATTCATTTATACTTTATATAAATATATATTTTATATATGTTTATATATGTATATTTTTCTGAACAGCTCTAGCTGAAGGAAAAAAAAAGCTCAATAGCTGTTGTAAAGCTTCATTGTTTGGGTAGCAGAGTCAAGGCCTCCGGGGAGTTGGTCTGCAGCCCAGTTCGGCTAGGCTGGCTTGGAGAACAGCAGCCCTGGGCAGAGAACCCCGGCTGCGACTGCCACGCGCTGCGGCCTTCGCTGCAGCAGCTCCCACAGCAGAGAGCAAGCCGGGCACCTACGGAGTGGGTAACGGCTGGGCTGCAGCAGCAGCGTGTGCAGGGCAGGTTGCAGAGCTGGTGAACATCGCTGGGTGCCCTCCTCCACGGCGGGCCCTGGCACTGCCACCCGCTCCCCACCACGCTTGCAAACAGCCTCTGGCAGCAGCAGCTACAAGCAGGGCCAGGTTCAACACCAACGGGTGACCCCTCTCCCCCTGGGTACGGGGTGACCTTGTAGGAACTTCTCCCCATGGCAGCAGGCAGGGGTCAGGAGCCCTCTGCCAAGCCCTCAGCAGTCCAGGGGATGGGCACGGAATGCCTGGACCTATGGAGATGGGCACGAGCTGCCTGGACCTATGTGCAGACATACAAAACGCGGCCCGTGGCGCACGTCAGCTCCTCGGCGCAGGACCCAGCGGGGAAGGGGAAGCGCTGGGAGCTCTCGGGGCTGCCCGCTGCCCTCCAGCAGCTTCCCAAGGCTCCGGACAGCATGCCAGGACACATTCCCCCCGGGAAGGAAAGCTAGAGGGTATTAACTGGCCACCACGCTCCCTGCTTCAGAAGGTGAGGCATTTTGGGCAGAGACCTGGAAGCTGGGTCAGTGCACATGGGAGGATCCTTCATTGGAAGCACTGGGACAGGAAAAAGGCTTTTACAGACAGCAAAGTTGCCAGTTCAAAAGCAAACAAACAAACAATCCCTCACCCAATCCCAAAAAAGCGAATTAAAACAATTTCCCCCAACTCACGCTACAAAGAGCTGGCGGAAAAGGCCGGGGCACCAGGCCAGGGGCTCACCACTGCTTAGGGACTGACACCGCTTGTTACATTTGGGAACCCTTCCCTGGCTCCAAACGCTTTCAGCCAGAAGGACAGTCACTCCTGGCACCAATTTCAAGAAGATCTTGCCATAAAAATAAATCACTCAGCCTTCCAGTAACCATCAACGCTCTTCCCCATGCACATGTGCAGACGAGGTCGCCAAATACCAACGGCGTCTGACCCCTGCACTGGGAATTCCAGCAGCGCCCGCTTTGTTCTGCCTCCAGAGCACTGCCCTAATCAAGGCCCTGCATCCAGCTCTGGGGAGCAGGTGATAATTAAGCAGGTCTGGATTAGATACCAGGCCGCTGATTAGTTGGCTGCCAATTTTCGCTTGACAGCTGAGACCAGGAATCACTCACCGCAGCTCTGGAGCCAAAATTGGACTCGAGCCCTGCACATGAGAGGGAGAAGCCGGTAGCAGCGGGAGGAGCAGCACCAGCTCTGCCCCTCGAAACACTGGTGGCCTCCTGGGCACGCGGGGCTGGCAGGGGGAGAGGTGAGAAAGGGTTGGCACCATCATGAGATAAATGAGCCTTTCTGATTGTCCCTGCTGAGAAGGACAGTGGTGAGCAAAGTGCCAGTAAGCAAAATACCTGCAGTTCCATCAAATGCCTTCTCCACACCCAGAAAATAAAATGAAATTTAAAAAAAGAAAAATCAAGCTTTCAGACTCTTCAAGATTCACATAGAGGAGACAAGACACAGGCCAGGTGCAAAGGAGTTACATAAACATATAAACTGCATCGCTTTAACAAAAATTGCTTTGAAAAAAAGTTCCATTTAAACTTAGCACATTCCTGTGGGAACATCTTTCTATTGAAAGAAAATGCGCAACATCAATTACAAGTAAAAAATGAGTTAGAAGAAACCACATTTCAACTGATAAAAGAGTTTCCTTGGGGCTGCGCCGGTCACAAGGGCAGAGGCGAAGGCAAAGCTGCACGCAGCTCCGCTGGGACAGGCACGTGCACAGCCTGGCTGGGCAGCGGCTCCGAGATGCCCATGGAAAGGTGCATTTCTCAGGAGGGACTCGGGCAAAAGGAAGCACTTTACACACAGCTGAAGGTAGCAAACCTCAGGCTACACAGAGCACGAGTGCAGCTGCTGCTCTGCTGCTGCCCAGGTCCCCGGGAGAGGCTGCAACACCCACCCGTGGAGCAGCAGCTCTGCAGAGCTGGCTGCTCTGTTACTCTAAGCTCTGCACAGGCACTTGATGGAGATGCTCACAACGTCAAGCGGACGGGACAAGGCGCGGGAGCAGTGTTTGTACAGCTGAGGAGCAACAGAGGACACACATTAGAAGGCCTGTTCAAAGCCTCATGTAAAGTTTGCAGGTGGCCTGGTGGAGAACACAGCGTACGAGCAGTCAGAGCACGACATCGATCCAAGGCACATTTCCTTCTGACCAGCACAGACGGATTTCTCACCTGCAAAATGCTGGACTGGAAAAAGGGCTCAAGCTGTAGAACAAGCCCCCTCCTCCTATACCTGAGGCCAGGCTCGGAGAAGCTGAGGATATTTCACGATTCAGTGAGGCAGCCCCCAAGAAGCCCATGCCCACGTCTGTGTCCTCCAGGGCTTCCACCATCAGCCTGCCCAGCTGCACCCTGCACGTGCCTCCTGTGCTGGGATTAGCAGGATACAAAACCAATAGGGTGCAGAGATCTGCACCTCACATTCCCACTCTGCACCGTTGGGTTCAGAGCGGGACTCCATGACTATTTGCTGCTACAGGCTGGGTAGACCAGACAAAGAAACACTGCCGCCTTCCTGCTTCTCACAGCTGCCCTCCCAAGACCAGGTCCATGAATTCTTCCAGTTTTCACTCCTTCCCACTGGCAGATGAGGCCATTCTGTGGGCCTCTTTATTTGGGACTCAGGCGCTTGGACTAGCATGAGCTCCCTTCCCAGCCTGGCAGTTCCACAGTCGCTCAAGGAAGCCTCAGCTCATGTTTCCAAGGAGATGTAAACACTGAAATGGCTCCATCACAGCCCCGATTCTCCCAGCAAACAAATATTAACAAGATAAACAAAAGAAAGAAAAATCCCACACACCAAGACTGCGGCTGTAATCCTGCCTTGGGGATGGGGCGAGACGAAGGGAATGCCAGACTAGAGATGAACAACTTGGAAGAGGGAGGAAGAGGGAAAAACCAACTTCATCTGGCCAAGAGAAGCAAGAGGAAGCACCGGATCAAGTCTTGTTCCAGCTGACTCCGGGAGGAGGTGAGATGCCTCCTCTCCCAACAAGAGCAACACAGGGGCCTTACAAAAGGAACAGGCACTAAGGAAAATCACATACAGGTGGGTTTGCAGGACTCGCTCAACGCCGCCCGGCTGCACTAACAACTTGTCCATCCCATGAAGGGGCTGTACCCTGGGTGCGACTCCCTGGCACTACCCAAATGGCAAAAACTGGCCCAGCTCAGAGGCAGGAGCAAAAGCCACCCCCAGTGCCATCCTCCACGCTGGGCAGAGGGGAGCTTGAGGGAAGAGGCACAGGAAGGCAATGCTCCCCTTGGCGCACAGCTTCGGGACACAGCCATCGTTCAGCTTTTAATGGCCTAATGGTGGCTGTACTCTACTATACACACTAATTGCCCATTCATTTACAGGCCTTCATCAAGCCATTGAGGTGCCTCCTGTCCTTCCATCCCCGTCTCTGTCTCTCCCCACAGCCCCAGTGACTATTACTTCCTCGACATCAATTACCAGGAGTTCCCGAAATATCTGAAGTGCTGCCGGGGGCCCCAGGGCTCCCTACAGAACACGCTGCAGCTGGAGCAAGGGGCTGCAGATTCCCTCTTCTCTTTGGCTCTCTGGAAAGGAGATGCAAAGACTCAAAAGCATCGTTCCTGACAAGGCATTTCCAGCCTCACTGTGAGGGACCTTCTTCCCTCTGATGCACACGAGGCCCCTCCATACAACTCATCACACAGGGCTTCACCAAGGAGAACATTCCCCACACAGGGCCTCAGGTCCAAAAGCCTCTCCAGATATAGCTGTTAGGCTGCGTGCACCTCCTCTTCCAGAGATGTTGATTTTTCCCATATGAAGTAGTCAAATTTGTCCTAACAGAATCTCATAAGTTTCTGCTGCATCTAATCTCACTAGGTCTTCCCAAACTATTTATTTCTCCGTACTGATACTCATGGTAACTCCCTACGCTGCTTTATCTTTGAGTTTCATTAATCTACCATCTGCCTCCTCTCGTGGAGCTGTAAAGAAGCAGGGGAGGATGGAGATGCACAATGCAGAACGTTACTGCCACCCGACCCCTCTTCACAACCCGAGACACTGCTATTTATTGCTAAACGTTGTTTATAGTTACACAGACGCTCTCCCACCCACATAGCAGTATTTCATTCAAGACAAGTTTGAATTCCCTTCAAGAACAACATTTCAAAGGATCCCAAAGCGTTTGTTTACAAACAGCCCGCACGGAGAATTCGCTTCAGCCACCACTGAAACGCGGTCCCCTCCAAGGCAGCAAGAGGCAGCTGTTCCATAGCGCCCAGCGCCCCAACAGCTGAGGGACAGGAAACGAACAGCAGACAACTGATATCGCGGGGAAAATTTATGGAAAACGAGGCCTGCCGAGCTCCCTTTGCCTGGAGAGCAGGGGAAAGCTTCGGAGCGCTCCAGCACTTTGCTCGGTCGGCAGGAATTCAGGGAGGCACCGCGTCCCAGACCGCGGTCGAGGGAGCAGCTCCTGGTTTCAAGGCCCATCCGAAGGCTGGCACCTCCGGAGCCGGCGGGAGCCCGGGCGCAGGGCTGAGCTGGCTGCGGGGGGCTGAGCACCCCCTACGGAGGCAGCCACAGTCTCCCGTCCGGCTGCAAACAGGCCCGGCCCTGTTTAACTTCCAGCACGAGCCAAGCTCGCAGCCGAGGGAGGTATTTGGCTGCAGTCGGAGGACACTAGGAAGGCTATAAAACTGCAGGCTTTCTGCAGGCCCGGCCTCCATACACAAGACCTACTGTAAACACTAAATCTTACGAGGGGAGAAAAAAATCCAGGGGAAGAAGGATCACGCAACTCTTCCAAATACCGAAGCGCTGGGAATGGTGAAGGGTCACATGCTGTGGAAGCCAAGAGGAGCAACGTTCCCAGGACAGAGCTGGAGCTCCTGAAAGCAGCTGGAGGAGAGTCAGATGTTGGAAGACGACTCTGGGCAAAACCAAGCTGGGACAAAGGGTCCCACAGTGAATTCAGTTTAGGTGGTGCTTGCTCCCCAGAATAGACACAGACTCTACATGGGTGGGAGACAGCAGAGGCTCCAAGAAGAGTCAGTCCATTTAATGCTCCGAACAAGGAGCGTAGAGCAGCCCCTCACCACAAAGAGGTGATGAAAACAAGGGTGCTGACAGGGAACTGCCCCAGAGGGCACGGGGTACGAGCCACAAATGCTCCCGTCTTCCACAACTGCTCCCCTCGTCCACAACTGCTCCCCTCTTCTGTACTGACCCATCCCAGTGATCAAGCCCAGGACATCCTACCCCATCCACATCCTCCCCTCAGAGGTGGAGATGGGGACTGACCACCTCAACCAGGACACGCAGGTTGCTACCACCGCCACCTCCAAGGTGGGAAGGAGCCACCCTCCCAGATAAGCTGCTGTCCCGCACACAGAGCGGGAGAAGGTGACCCCCTGACAGGGGCAGAGCACGACGCTGTTCCCCAGGTGCCCTCAGGTGGGGCATGCAGGGTCTCAGCCCCACAGAAGATCAAGCGCACGATACTGCTACCCGTGGTTAGGTAATCAGAGGGGGAGCTTCCCCCTGAGCATCCTTGGGAGGGGGATCTGTCCCCAGACACAGACCAACCCCAGGGGACGCGCGTGAGGGGGAACCAGCAGCAGGGGGGAGACACGGGGGCACACACATGGCAGGAGGAGCCAAGGAGCCCTCCTGGGCCACCAGCCCCCAGGACAGAGCCACATCGGGGTGGCCGGGTGGGCACCGGGGCTCCCTGCTGCACAGGCCCCACGGGGGCTGCACCGGTGCCCACGGATGAGCGCACGCAGGGGCGGCCTCCCCTTCCCGGGCACGTGGAGGAGCCAAGTAACCCAGCGCGCGGCCGGGGCAGAGCCAGGGGCCGCGCTGGCGGCCTCCGCTTTGCCGGGGGCCCCGGGGAGCCCCCGGGCGGGTCCCCAAGAGCCCCATCTCCCGCGGGGACACGGGCAGCGCCGGCGCCGCGTGGCCGCGGGCCCGGCAGGCTCCCCGGCAGCCCCGGGCGGCCGCGAGACCGCGCGCGACCGCCTCAGCCCCGGCCGGGGGCGGGAAAGGAGCGCGCCCCCTGCGCCTGCGCAGTAGGGCGGCGCGGCCCCCACCTCGGCGCCCCGGTGCGCATGCTCAGCGGACCCCGCCTCGGCACCCCCGTGCGCATGCTCAGCGGACCCGCCCTCGGCACCCCGGTGCTCCCTGCTGCGCATGCTCAGAGAGCCGCCCCTCGGCGCCCCGGTGCGCATGCTCAGCCGGACACACACTCGCCGCGGGTGGGGAAGCGGGTAGCGGAGGTCCCGCGGCTCGGGCATGCGCAGTGGGGGCGCCCCCGCCGCGCAGCATGACGCTGCAGGAGCGGGGCGGCTGCGCGCCTGCGCACGGCGCGTGACCCGGAAGCGCTCCCTGGGTGGCCGGTGTGCGGTAGCGGTGCGGCCTGCACGCCGTGAGCGCCGCGGCCGCCATGTCCCGCGGCTCCAGCGCCGGCTTCGACCGCCACATCACCATCTTCTCGCCCGAGGGCCGCCTCTACCAAGTGGGTGAGTGCCCGGGCCGCGGCGCCGCCGAACTGCACCGTCACGGCCGGGCCTGCCCGCGCCGCCGCTGCACGGCCGGTGGCTGCAGCCTGGGCGGAGCACGAGCTGCCCGCAGCCGCCGGGGGAGGCTGGGCCCGATAAGCTACGGTGGTGTCTTGGGGAGGCTGAGCCGTGTGACAGCTGGGTTATCGGTGGGTTGTGCTCCGGAGCAGCAAGCAGTGTAATTCCCTGGGAAGAACCAAAACAACAACAACAAAAAC
>JAVCKT010026785.1:0-28281 GCA_032273925.1 Rhynchotus rufescens | reverse complement strand
TCTTAATACAGAAATTTTTTTTCTTCTTTCTTGTTTTCCCTATTTTTTATCAAAACTGGTCGAGCTCCATTACACTTCCTAATCATCGTTTTCTGACAGACTGCAGGCCAACAGAGACAAGCTTAAAGTCATGAAATGAAGTGCATTTTTTTCATTATGCTAAAATGTTTTCAATAAAGCAGAGAGAGATATCATTTTGCCAGTTTAGTGTCATGATGTTCCAAGGGTTTTGGCTAGTTAGCAGTTTTTCACTAAAAATGCATGTTGCTGTTCAGTCCTCTTGTGGGTGATCCACACCTCTCTTGGAGCCTCCTCTTATTATCTTGTGGCTTCAAATGGAAGAAAGTCTAAATTGTTTTGGACCTGTAGTAACAGTTCTCAGTATTAATAACATATTGAGTGAGCTTATTATGTAAAATATTCTGATTGTCTCCTTTGCCTTCCATACACCAAACAGTTGGCCAACAAACATCAATGGAAAAAAATATTACTTGGTTAGTAATGTGCTTTTGGAATCAAGAAGCAGGTGAATATGTGAAAGCGCAAGACTTTTCTGTGGAAAAAGCACATTGCTGAATTATAGAGAACAGGCTGAAACAGTGTCCAGGCTAATGTGCAACACTGGCACTGGATTAATGCTCTGTGTAGCTCTCCAATTGTCTC
The DNA here is from genome assembly GCA_032273925.1 of Rhynchotus rufescens. Taxonomy (NCBI): domain Eukaryota; kingdom Metazoa; phylum Chordata; class Aves; order Tinamiformes; family Tinamidae; genus Rhynchotus; species Rhynchotus rufescens. The sequence goes on along the minus strand of JAVCKT010026785.1, from coordinate 27,618 downwards.
TTACTGCTTTCCAGAGAAAGCCGCTTATTCATGTGTTGCCTTCTGCCTCCCTGATGAGGTTTTCCTGATTCCATACATTCTGCTTTCATATTTTGATGACTTTGAAATTAGTTACTGGAAGCACTACAGCTAGTAAATTACTTGTATAACTTTTCAGTGCCTGTTAGTAGAGAGAGTAGTAGACAAAATACCCATCAGAGAGTGTTTACTTTTAACATTTGTAACACATGCTATCATGTATGTTTTACTTATCCTGACAAATATATTCTATTACTACGTATAAAATTTTTATGTGTAACTGATAGCAATGTGATTTTGATAGAAGGCTTGAAAACACAAAGCTGAAAGCAAAGGAATGCAATTGTAAAAATTAAGAAACAAAATATAAACCCGGACATTCCTATGTCTAACTGCTAGGTTGGATGGATTTGAAACAGAATTTTCTACCATCATCCAGGGAGAAGTATCTGAAATAATATTTCTGGCACTACCTTTCAAAAGTAAGGCAACTGCGTTCAGTTAGACACTTTAAATTCTGCAATAGGATATGCACGGCACACTTCAGAGGCTGCAGCTGCTTTTAGAGATATCCTCACTGGAGTCTGGGAAGCAGCCAGTACCACTGGAAAACACTCAGAAAGAAAGCAGTATTACTGTGGCAATTGTAAAAATGAAAGCAAAACACTCCAAACAACAACACAATCAATGCAGTGTTGCCCTCCCCAGACGTGCCTGGAGCTCAGCTAGCTCCTGTGTGCCTTGGAGCACCGTCAGATACTTCATTGAGGGAGGTGAGTAAAACACTGTGTCCTTCACAATGGACAGTCCAACTTGTTTTTTCCCTAAAGGTGGATTTTGAGCTTGAGCTACGCTCACCCACAAGAATATTTAGCTCTTCTGTGTGAATTGTAGACTATGATGGAGAGAGGGTTAATGTTGTGTCTTTTCACAGGCTCACTGTTTCAAAGACTGATGCCTGTGCAGGTGTAGAACAGATTTGTAGCATCTGCTTAACTGAAAGGAGATGACAACACTGAAATCTTAAGAACTGTCAACAAGCCGTTTCTGCACAATTTTCAGGCCACATATTTGCATAAACTATCCAGGCAACAGTTGGGAAAACTGAAATGCTTGAGTCACTGGAAGTCTGTTTGCCATCAGGAAAACAAAGGCAAACAGATTACTGTACAAAATATTAGCCTACATCTGCCAGCGCTGAACATCAGTGAATAAACTACCTACGTGTATTCAAAACACTCTGCAGCTTGTGCAGACCTTAATGAACCAAATTTAGATTATTTAGGCCATGCAGAGTTTGGGAAAATCCAAAGTTTGGGAAAATGCAAACAAGCAGAGCTGGATCTTAGATACGTTTTCAGTTTTGCAGCTAACATTCAAGTGATTGTTAAAAGCCCGAGGTTGGCTGCCTTGGGGCCTGAAGTGCCCTGTTTATTCATCAAACAGCTACGTTAAGGACAGCCAGCCCAGTCCTTGCTGCTGTGCTGAGAGCAGCTGCGGGAGAGGAGAGTACAGCGGTTACTGAGGTCAAGGAGCTCGATGGCAAATCCAGCTTGACCTAAGTCTGCTTTCAGTATAGCTAGTGCAGTGCAGCCTCCTACCCCAGGGCTGCCTGCATCACGAAGCATTGTTCTTCTGGGGGGAAAGAAAGAAAAACAAATACATTGGAAGGCAGTTTTTGACATATAGGTGAGAAATTAAAGTTCAAGATGTCTCTCAGTTTATCAGAAATCCTTAATTCCCTCTTCCCCTTATGCTGCCCCAAATTTTTCTAATGCAGGTAGAGGAGGGACTGCAGTGCTCCTCATTTTTTTTTCTTTAGCTTTTCTAGACTTGACTAGAAACTAAGGGAAATGGTTAAGGAATGTATGGAAATAATTTTACTGTAAAAGAACAAAAAGTTTTGAAGTGTTTTTAAAAATCACTTTCATGGGACAAAAATGTAAAATTTGGATTTGGTTTGGTTTGATTTTGGTCTAAATTTATTTTTAGAACTTTGTAGACAACTGTCTTAAGATGTATCTTAACTTTCTTCCCTTTTATGTATTTTATTTGATCTACTAGGACCGAAAAATCCATTCTCCTGAATTTGCATTGTGAAGTTTCTTCTAAACTCTGAAAATTTGCAAGTTGCAATTGTAGTGGTTTGTGCATCAAAAGAATGCAAATTGTAAGGAAGAACAATTGGGGCTCTTATGGACTTGGTTGCTTTCTTTCCTCTGCCACTTGCTGTTGATGTTGGTCAGCAACAGCAGTAGTGCCTTGGCTGATTCTGGAGTGCAAAATCCTGATTCTGAAGTGCAAAATCTTCTCGTTGAAACCTGCTCTCTCTGGGCAGAGTTAATAAAAGCCTAGGCCACAGTAGCTAAGGCTCGTGTCTCCCCATGGATTATTTTGTTAGTCAAAGATGGATATGTTCTAAGCCAGTGAAATGCAACAACCTCGGTGATATCTTTGCATTTTTACTCATTGTGGTGTTTGATCAACAGAATTGGGTGTTCAAATTAGTGTTTTTTCAAATTAGTTGACACTTGAGGAAGTTTTCCAATAAGCTCCAGCTGAGACTACAGAGGGTTAATTCCTGCCTTGGAGATCTGGGTGATACTTTTGTTATAGACTCAAGCACAAAGCCACATTGACAAGGAGGTCTTGATGACGTCACAGAAATTGGTGACGTCGGCAGAGGTTTGGGAGTGAATTGGGGCCTTTGTGCGCGGGGAAGGGGCCAGCGCCGCTGCGTGCGGCTGGCCCTGGGCGACGGGCCCCGAGCGGGCCGGGGGCTTCGCTCGGCCTGCTTGTTTATCCCGACGTCGGTGGCATTTTGTTGGGGTTGAGGGACATGGGACAGGTTGAATAGCAAATTCTGAGCCTCAATCACGCACCTTGGGGATTTTGGAGCTCCTAGGTAGTTTTGTGTGACGGTGCCGGAGTTATTTACTGCTTCCCACTGGTTATTCTTTACACTCAGTATATGCAATAGTTAAGGGAGTAATTTTTCATCGGAGCGGGGAAGGAGTCTTAAGACAAGGTGCTTGAAGAGAAGCAAAAGCACCTCATGTGGGCCATCAATCACCATGAAAGCTTAGCCAGGGAGAAACGTCCCAGCGCTGTGGGAAACACGGAGTGTTCAAAATGTGTCGGAAAACGATGGTGCCGCAATCAGAATCGTGCACCGGGTTTAGAGCAAGTCCTTGCTGCTGCTTTGGTGGACACCTCCAAGGATCTCCCTCTCGTGATGTTTTTCCCTCCTTCTAGTGCTCATATTACATATTTTTCAGACAAATTCAGGATATTTTTGTTCCAGGAAATTCTGACTCATGATTGTGCTCTTAAGTATTTAGCCTCTTTAGATAGACCTCTTAAACACTCCCCTGAAAGAATTTATCATTAAGCAAGAACCAGTATGAATAAATGTACTTGCAAACAGCAAGCATTTAAAGATTAATCTCTCTTTAATTTATTTACAGATTAATCACCAGCTCCATCAAAATAATGATGTTGTTATTACAATAAGTGTTATTACTAATTGATTTATAGATCACCTTCCACATGTCTCGAGGTGCTTTAAAATGTAGCCATAAAAATGACACCAAGCCACAAGGGCATAATAAAATATAATTAGAAGAAATAATAAATCTAGAAGTTGCTGGAATAGCCACATGGGAACATGGCTGTAGTTTCAGGAATTACTTTTGATCAGTGAAGGTGCAATGAGAGCTGAATTTGTTCTTTTTTAGGACTCTAACCACCATTGTTGTGTTTTTCTAAGGCCTTCTGGCAGTCTTAAGGTCTTTGTGTCTCACTATCATAGAGTTCGAGCCCTTAAGAAAAGGGTCAGCTATCAAACCACTTTAGATTCATACCTGTTTTTTTTCCCATTTTAGAAATCCCATTTTAGAGATGTGGAGTGGTTCTCTGACACATTGCCTGAAACTGGGTACTTAATTTCCATTGTTTAGGGTCACAGAGGGTGTACATGTACCTGGAGTTACTGTGCAATGCAAGAACTGCTGAATCTCACTCTCCCTTCTTTCTCATATGTCTGTCAACCTAATACTGTGGCAGAATTTATAAATAATAGAAATAGAGAGGAATTTTAATTTTCTAGGAACATTCTGTCATATCATTGAGATTTTTTTCATATTTTGTGTTTCATCAGAACTTTAGATTTTGCTTACAGAAATTAACTGAAATTTTTTTACTACTTTTAAAAAGAAAATTGAGCTTATAGACACTTTTGTTTTAACTCAGTTATCTCTAAATACAGTGCTCTGAGTGCTACTTGGCTTTGCCACACGCTTGCTGTGTGTTTAACAATCGGTGAGGCCAGGCAACAAAACTCCTCTTCCCAGTCTAGCTAGGGAAAGTTTCCAGATCTGACCCACCCATCCTGGAAGAAAAGTACTGAGAAAGATTTTGTTGAATATTTGTTGAGATACATGTTGGAAAGAGCTTCAGTCTGGAGTCTGAATATATATTTTTGTTTCAACTTGTCATTTTTCATGAATGAATGCTATTAAGTTTGGCTTTGAATACATGATCTGTATTTTGGTCTTGAGTACCAGATCTATATGTTTCTAGCTAAACATAAAGACAATTAGGATCCAGGTCCATCATTGTTGTCACAGCTATGAATTAAAAATCTAACCTTAACCTAACCACTTGCCTAACTTTGTGCAAGTGTTATCACTAACTTTCATGAATCTAATTCCAAAGTCAGCATTTGTATGCAGACTTTCAGAAATGAAAACATAATGTATGCTGGGGTCTAAAATGAAGGAAATCAAGCAAAGCAAAAATCATAGTAGTCTACAAACTCATAGGTGTAATCTCACTTAATCTGGATTAACATTATTTTTGACACACTAACATGTAAGTAACTAGAAACTTCAGTATGAGCATTGCTGACTTGGGACTGGCAGCCTACGTTGGGAATGGAACAAAGCTCTCGAGTAACAGACGTCCGTGACAGGTTTCCCTCTGGTCCAAGTGCAAAGCAATTTTTTCATCTTCATTCTTTAACACACTCACACTGTGTATGTGTTCAAAATTAGAATAAAATCAGAGCTCAGAGTGCTTTATCAGGCATGCAATTCTTCCTGTAAATAAAGAATGCAAGGAGGAGAATAGATGGCAAGGGGGAGATGCTTGTCAGGCAGTCTCACCTCATGTGCCATCAGAAGACACATGGGAGTGCCCAAGCATTCCTAAGCAGACTGGAGGAGGCTTTCTGAAAGGCTGATGCAGCAAATAGTTAATTTAAAACCTCTTGAAAGTTTTCATTTCCGAGTATGGTGTAAAAAGGAAAATGTCTTTTGGATTTTGCTGTTAATGACATGTAAATTTTTAACCATGTCTGAGAAAATGCAGACATTTCAAAATCCAAGGATTGTCTCAGATGCTGTATTCTTCCAATCTTGTGGAAAAAAAAAATGTTAGGGTAATAAAGCTTTATGATTCAAGTCCATAGACACGACAACAAATGCTGCAGGACTGCAAAATGCCCCAGTTGTTGGCTTTACATTCTGCCCTCAAAATGCTATATAAACTGACTCCTAATATATCTGTCAAAAGTATCTGTTCAAGCAATGCTTCCCAAGGCAGATCCAAAGTACTTTAAAATCTTTGGAAACATTCTTATTTGCTTCCATGAGTTTTAGATGAAGTCCAAGCCTCTTGGGATATTCTTCTTGTTATTTGCCTAACTTGCTACTCTAATCTAAGAGTTGTAGCTAGAGACTCAAACCAAGCAAGCAAGCAATTGCCAAAAATACTGGAAGAAACCTTCTGTTGAGTCTGTTGATGTTGGCCCTGAGGTGCCTGAGTGAGTGGGTTCTCTTTTTAGGTGAGTAACAGGTCAATTTTTGACATCAGACAAGCGTAAGAGTTTGAGATGCAAGTAAGTAAACTTTAAGATTTGTATCTGGTTTTGGAGAGCATTAATGACTGCCTTCTCATTCTGTCATGAGTGCATTTCATTTTATTTATTAATTTATTTTCCTGTAGAGGATAATAAGACTTCTACAGTGACTATATATATATATATATATATATAAATCATCTGGCAAAAGAAGCAACTATTTCCAGAAGCAAAACCAAAAATACACAAAAATTAATGAACTGCTCAGTGGGAGATGGGCTGCTCTTGTGGAGCTGTCAACCAAAGACATTGGAGAAGAAATTTGTACTAATCTATATGTGTATTAAGCTTGGGATAATATAGTAATCCACTGTAGTGAAATGGAATCCTTAAGCTCAAGGAGGTTTAAAAACAAAACACAATCAAGAAAGACGTGACTTGATTTATCTACTAATGGGAGTAACCTGTCAATTTTTTATTCAGCAGAGCGCCAACTAAAGATTTGTACCAGTGGTTCATACAGTGGTTCACAGTTTTAATAATACTATCAATTACACATGTATTTTGTATTTCAAATGCAGTTTTGTTTTGTCATCCCTTTAAGCTTTGTGATAGCATAGTAGTCTGTTTTAATATTGCCTTATATTCATAGGCTACGTTTCAGATCAACTGGAGCATTTTAGAATCTGCAATGGAGTTTCTGCATTATCTTAATGTGGTATTTTCTTTTGAGGGAAATTTCAAGATTTAAGCCTTGCTGTCATTGAGAGCTTTAGAAGTAACTTTCCTGATGAATTTTGCACTCTTGTTTTTCTGATTTAATTGATCAATTACTACTAATAATAGAGATGTTCTGATGCCACAGAAGGAATAGAATAAATTGGGGTTATTGACTTTAGGCTTCCAGAAAGAAGTTTTGAGCTAGTATATTTGGGATAACTTCCATTTTTCCAACCCCAAATCCTATACTCACATCATGTTCAAATCACTGTATTTTCTATTAGCTGTAAAGAGAAAACATGCCTAAATTTCTCTTTGTGTAGCCATATGTGTTTAGAAGTAGAATCAGATGTTATGTTTTCACTCCAAACTTATACATAGTACCCCTGCAACATTATACTGTGCCCCTTTTATGTCAAGATGTCAAATCTCTATTTTTACTTATATGAAAATGTCATCAGAGCTAAAACTGAGCTGTTTTTCACACCCCGTGCCCTATAAAACATAGAAACATTACACTCATTAAATTTTATGAAAGGAATTCTTCTTTCTTAGTCCGCCACAAGTAACATTTTGTGGTGTGTGTTTCATGGTTAAAAGGCAACAGCAATTTGAGGACTAACACCCTATTCTTCCTTTGCTAAATCATAGATATTCCACTTGTTTAAAATTACAACTTTATTTTATGCTCCAAGAGTGCCTTGGAGAATACTTGACTCAACATGCAGAATGCATATACATGTGTACATGCACTTAATGATAACCAGAGCATAATGAAACTTATGGGACATAATGAAAGGACATACAGCTCGTTTTCCCTTCATGAATAATGTGGAAATGAACAAGTTTGGATACTTTTTGCAGATTAAGATACTTGAACTACTCGATACAGGGTGTAGTGAGGCTGTTTATTAGAACGTAGATATTCTGGTATTTCATGGGGTTTTTGGTAGAACAAAATTTTGAATAGTTGCAACTTATATTTTTTAAAACACTATATGATTATAACAAGAGCAAAAATACCAACTGATGTGAATGTTACATGTTGAGTCTAGAATGACACAAATAGTCCTTGTTTTTAGTGTTTATCTGAATCCTGCTCTTTGGTTTGAGAAATACAGTAACTTTCATGATATACATACCATTCTTATTGTCCTCCTCTCTGCAGGCCTTTTGGAATAGTAACAGCTTCATCCAAAGTGTTTGTTGGAATGAGAGAAGGGAAGGAAGTGTCACCCCGTTTCCCACGTAGCACAGTGCGCTGCTCGTGCTGCTCGAGTGACACAGCACCCATGGGACTGTGACAGCCCAGGCTCTGCTGCTCTGGCTCTTGGAGGGTGTCCCTGGCTTGGTTAATGTTACAGGTACCACGAAGTCTGCTTTTATTTAAAGGACTAAGCGCGAGAACCTTGAAAGTCTCAGCTTTCGTTTATGAATGAAAAGCAACATTGGCTTTCAGGGAAATATGATGAAAACGAATCTAAGAGTCAGAACTTGAAAGGAGAAAGAATGTGGAATACATCAATGAAAAGGAGGACAGATGCAACAGATCTTGATTCATGCTGTCCAAGTATTCTGTTTCCGCAGTTTTAGTGAGGCTGTGTCTTTGGTTAGAAAATGTAGAATCTTAGTGGCAGTTTGGAGACCTTGAATACATCCCTCTGAGGAATCTGGTGGAGCTGTAGGAATTTAAATATTAGTCATTTAATCTCAGTTATTTATATAGGTTCTCTTTATAGTCACTGGAGAGAGATGCTCCCTCTAGGGATCTTTCAGTTCTATCGGGCTGTCATCCTACATCCTCTTGGATGTACATATTTTTCTTTCCTGGATGTGAGAGCATCTGACTCCCAAGGTTAGTCTGGGCAGAAAAGCTTGGCACGTTGGAACTAAAATAGATGGCAAATTCCTTCCTGCTCTGCAGGCTTGGTGAATGGATCAGAACATTCAGGAAAAAGTACTCAGAACATTCAGAAAAAGTGCTCATTAATCTGGCATTATATTTATATCCATGCAGGAGTTGGCCTTGAGGTGAGAAGCCCTGGCTGGGCTGTGCCCCCATAGGGAGCTGCTTGTGGGCTCCGAGCCCCGACAAGCCCCAACGGGGGGGGGATGGAAGGGCAACCACCACTGCCTGGCCAGGGGCTCCTTGGGCACCGTGCTCGAGGCCAGGGCTGACTTCTCAGCCCTTCGTACAGTTCTGTCACGCTATTATTAGGGAAAATATTGTGGTATGTGAGGGCACTGCCCATTGTATTTTGTTGTGAATCTGCTAATTTAAGAAAAATATTTCTGGTACTTAAATTTATTAACCCTAAATTCCTTAAAATTAAGTCAGCGATGAGGGCATTTTTAAGAGGCATTAGAATCTATTGTGTATATAGAGCCTGTTTGTTCTTTTGGAACTCTTTAAATTGCATATTACTGACCTGGGAGACTATATTGGGCGCCACTGTAATGCTTTATATTGCCTCATCAAACTGTTTTTATATAGTTAGTGTTATTTGCTCACAGCTAAATACCAGAAGCTCGCCGACATGGCAACTGGAAAATATTAGCATGCTCCAACTACCGTGACAGAAAGGAGTTATTGGCTTCCTCATGCATCACTGACAAGGGTCTTAATGCTTAGGGTAGCAAAAGGCCAAGGATCACTGAGATTCCCCTCTGAGCTTGGAGCACATCCTTGGCCGCTGTGTATTGATGTTGTGTCTGCTGACAGGCTGTCCCAAATACCTGCTTTGCGTTGTGCTGGTATCCAGCTCTGGGTGTGTGTGCAGTTGTGTGTGAAGTCCATCAGGGCACGACTGCTACTGCCAGGCTGGGATGTGACATTCAGTTTCATGAAATGAAGAGGTAAATAACAAAAGCCATTTATTGGCCATTTATTTATCATTTATATCAATTTTCAAAGACTGGTGGATATGAAAGAAATGAACACGAGCTGAGCACACAGCAAAACAGCATTCGTGTGTGTTCAGTTCTCTGTGCATTTAGCTCTTGACCACGATAAAAATGTCAATGTTTCTGGTCAAGATAAAAGATCCTTCGATACTGGTGGGAGAAAGATTAGTGACTGGACACTATCAACTCATAAATGAATTCCCTTACCTAGTCCACCAGATCATGATGACGTGACCTTTGCTGCTTTTGAACTCTGCCTGAGCCTACCTAAAACCTTATTAGAAGTTCCTCTTCTGACTCCAGCGAGTTTGAGTCTCAGCTGTTTTACATAATGCAAACTAATGCAATTGAGAGCAAGACCATTAGGGGAACAAAAGCCCTGTTCTAGCATTCAGTCATTTTTATGTTCTTCAGTGTCTGTACATGCAAAATGTCAGACTAACCAATGATTCTTTGGACTTGGAGCTCTCTGAGTAAACAGGAATAAAATAGAAGATTTTTTTTCTTGCAGTAAGGCTATTGTAAAGCAAAGTGAACACTTGCATTTGATAGACATCCAAATGATTCCAGTGTTCTAGTGACGTTAGTTTTCAGATATTTATTTAAAGAGCTTCTACTTCTTAAATGATTTTCAATCTGTGGTGCCTTGTTGCTTTAAAACCCCATTGCCACAGTTTATACAGCTGCCAAATACCTGTGGAGGGTACCCTATAAATCAGCTCCCTAGTAGTTACGTGCAATTGGCCTGCAGGGAGGCTCAGGTCATGTAATTTGAAAGGTGCAAAGAAGTGTCTTTTATGTTGTTTGATTGTATTTATTTTTATAAGACTGAGGCTTAATTGAGGGTTTTGTAAGGTTAAAAAAAAAAAAGGCATGTAGCCTAAATGAAATTCTGTGAACAGTCGCTAAGTAATTTTGCATTTTCTCAAAACATGCCTTTCTCTATTTTGAAGTTCTTGATTTTGCTCTGGTCATGTGTCTGTCAGCTGCTTTGGTTGAGCCTGGGAAAGCCCTGCAAGCCAAGCCTGTTCGTCTCACTAAGCTGCTGTGCAGGAAATGCAGCAGGAGAGCCCTTGCAGTGTCAGACAGCAGCACGTTTGGGCTGTTTGCTTCTAAACTCGCTCATAGGGTGTGTTTATCCACCTCTATTTGTGGAAGGAAAAATGAATTGGAATGAGGCGTGATAGAGAATATGACAAATAATGACATGTCTGCCTGTTTTTCTGATAGCATTTTTTTTTTTATTTTTTGGCAGTGTATACTTGGGACCAGGTGGTTGGCTGCAGCATTTACCTTTAGCTGAACCCTGCATCTGTGTGTGTGTGTGTCTGTGCACATGGATGCACTGCAGTTTTCCAGATGCAAAAGTGTAGGATGCCAAAATATAAACAGTTACACAATGTCCTGTGGTGGCTCAGATGGCCTTCAGAGCTGGTTCTCCTCTGACACAGGAATCCTTAAACCGATTTGGTCCCAGTTTCTGTAGCTCTCCTGGTTAATGAGCTTCAAGCAGGCAAATGAAGACAGTTTCATAAATTGCAGCCAGACCCCTCTAATTTCTGGTGAGACTTGTCAAATGCATCGTCATTCCTTGCTCGAGCAGATCACACACATGATCTGAGAACAGTACAGGCTCGTTTTGGAGCCTGCCTCGAAGCTCAGGCGGTGGGAATCTTCCCATGGTCTTCTCCACGGGATTTGGAGTAGACCTCTGAGTCATATATATAAAGTCATTTCAAAAGCAGAATGCATGATGTAAACACAAATCACTCCACATTTATGTTTCACAGGAACCTGAATGTGCTATTAACTTGAATATCTATTGTTTAAGTTTAAGCAGCTCCAACATCTCCCTGTTTTCCTTTGTTTCTATGGGTATTGTTTATGCCTCTGAGACAATATGTGTGGCTGAAGCATCATCAGTGGAATGGATGCTTTTAGGAATTGAAATACCATTTGAAGACCACATCTTGTGTTAATTTGGCCCCATATATGTCTCCTGATACATTAAAAAGGTTGTAAAACTACAAAAACAAATGTAATAAACACAGATTAACAGTACTTGACATACAGTTCACACACCCTGTATAAAGGGTTTTATTGTTATCAGAGATTTCTGCTAGGAGTACTAAACCCTGCAGTGATGCAAATAGTTTCCAAATTTTGTTTTAAATGGTTTCATATCCATGAACTTTAGAAGTATTTTCTACTTTGCAAGAGGAGAGGATTTAGACCCTGGGGTTAAAGTCCAATTGCATTTTTACTGTATTTTCTTAAATGGGGCCAGGTGTTACTTGAGCTCAAATATGTGAGGAAAAACAGGTCGAACAATACTAGATAATAGTGGCAAGGGGCAAAAATAGTATTTTTTAAGCATGTTGCAAATACAATACTTGCTGGCCACCTTACTGAGCTTCATCCTTTGAGTAATGCTATAGAAATACATAGGAAGAAACACTTGAGACAGATGAGGCAGCTATGATTTAATTGTCTTTAAATGTCCTGTAGCATTTGTGCTGCAATTTTTATTATATGAACTGATAGTGAAGTGTCTGAATCTGAACTGAGCCTTAAGTATGTGAAGTCACATGAAATGTGGCTGTGAAGTCACTGGATTTGCATGCATTAACTTTCATTTCACCACTTTTGCAGGATATCAGCTTTGCTTTTTACTTTTTCCCACCCCTTTCTTCATGTTATGTGTTCTTGCAAGAACGTGGCCAGGTTGTCATCTCGGCAGTCTCTTAGGCAAAGCTGGACTGACATGGAAGGATCTTGCAAGCAGGAGCCTCGTAGGGCTCTGCATCTAAAGTCAGACTGAAGCAGGGCAGTGACCTTGCACTTTGCATGTGGGCTTATTTCTCCTTTTTGCAGAGCCCTGTGCTCTCTATACCTGCAGAGTGAAGACACTTTCAAGTAACGACTGCTACAAGGAAAAGTAAGAAAGATCAGAGTCATTTACAAAACTTGCTTTAGTCCAAGGTAGAAACTGTTTCCACGCTTTCCCAGTCAAGCTCGCTTTTTCTGCTGACTACTTTTCTGTTGTCTAGGCATTTCAAATACTCAAATATTAGAGCAAAATATTCCTGGCCTCCAGGAAGGAGCAGGGATGATTAATTCCACGCCATCCTTCTGTAGTGAGTCAGCAACTTTCTTACTCATTTGGTTTTCATATAAGCTTTTTTCTTCTTTTTCTTTCTCTCTTTTTGATGGGAATTTCCTATTTTCTCCCTTCTCACACCTAGTGCGAAACTCCACAGTAAGGCATGAGGCTGTAACTTAATTGCTTGACCAATGCTGGCATTCAGTATAAATATTTTCTTTTTTTTTTCCAGTTGAAATGCCTAATTGCCTGATTCTAAGATCAGAATGTGTATAATAGCCAAGAACTGGCTGGAGAATATAAGTCTGTGCATTTTAGTTTATTGTCTCAAGTTGAAATGCTAATTATTGTATCTATAGAATGGACATCAAGGCAAATGATAAATCCTGTTTACTGTGAGATTTGCCTGTGTTTTTGCTATGTCAGAATATATTCACGAGCAGACAGCACAGGCATTTTCTCTTCTTTGATTCTCTGTAGCTCTGTGCTGAAGAGCGAGCTACAATGTGAATGTTAATTCATGTTATTTCTTTAAAAGTAGTAAATGATCTTTCATGATGTTCTTTGCTAAAGTGGTTGCTTCTTTCAAACAATTCACATGGGAGACTTTTCCTCTTAGATGCTAATATTAATAGCTAAAAGACTATTGACCTCAGTAAGGGCTTTTTCCATCCAATAAAATATTCTGAGAAAGGAGCTGGCCAGGTAAGTGTCACAAGTCACCAGTTCGGTTCAGTAACGCTGTTAAGTCATTGTTGACTTGTGAAAATGAAAGTATTCGTGTCTACATGATAGTGAAACACATGCATAGAAATGTAGGAATGCAAGTGGGTAGGCTTGCTAGAAATTCATTTATGAAACTACTAACACTCTGTTTCACAGTGACTGACCTGGCTCTAAGCTGTAATAAGAGATTTGCTCCATTTTATGCGTATTTCTAATGTGGTCATGTGAATTATTTTTCTTATGTTACAAAAGCAGGACATTTGAATGCAGGAAAGGTTATTTATGTGACTGGCAGCTTCAGTCAACTATGTAACAGATTCATTATGTGAACTGTCATTTACCCCTTTCTGTGCCCGTTTTAAGAAAGGGAAGTCATAATGGTTTATTTTTTAAAACAAATTAATTGGTGTTGGTGTGGCTTTTTTCCTGTTAGAATATTATTTTTCTCTCGGCCTCCTTGAACCTGTCCCGAAGTGCAGATTGCTATCAGTGTTATTTTTCTGAGATGGCAACCAGCTACACAGAGCTATTTCTGGGAGAAATTGAGGCTCATTTGAAATCGCTTCAGGTTCAGCCTTTGCCATTGATCACAGCTTGTCTATGTATCCTGATCTATAGATGCTCGTATTTTATATTGCTGGAGACTTCAACTTTTTGACTTAATTTAGTATGTGCTGTGAATCTGCTATTATGTATTACTTCGCATGCATTTAGACTGAGGAAATGAAGAGTCCACACTGCTTCGAGCTTCATTATATTCCCTTCTCAATACTAGTCAGGTATCTGACTAGTCAGGTATCTGACTAGTATTGAGATGATTAGTGGTCTTGTTTCTCTGCCCAACAGTGAATTGCAGCTTGAAAAGCTGAATATCTTCTAGTAGTGATTCTGTCACAGTTGCATCCAGAAGTGGGAGAAGATGAGTTCTATAGAGATATTGAAATTGTATAGGTCATTAATGCCTTTTTATGTGGAATGAGGAATGGAACAAAAGGAGAAATGCTGAAATTTCAGGGGAAAAGGATTTCTCTAGTGTTAGCCACAAGAAATATGCTTAAAAGGGGTAAAAAGGAACCATGAGGATACGCATGCCTGATGCTGAAGAAGAGCCAGTGTGCCTAACACACTGGAGAAATTGTTCCAGAACAATTCATCCATGGGAAAATATGACCCTTATAATATTACCAAGGTCAATGAAACCTATGGTGATGTGCTGAGTAAGGGGTTGGCTGGGCGAATGAAAGATGCCTCTGTGGGAGACTTTCTCGCTACCAGGTTTATTTATTATTTCAGAATTAAAAAATATGTACAGGAAGATACAGTAGATTCCTTCCCTTTTTATCCTCTCCTGGGCAATTCTCCTTCTATTCTAGAAGTAGGATTTCTTGCTTTATATGCACTGAATGAAAGCAATACGAGAGGAATTGCCTCTTAATTTTAAGCTGATTTTGTGACAATATAAAATGTTGGAAAGCTGCTGTAAAGAAGTGTGGCTAAAGCAGAATCTAGAATTGAGACAGCTGATAGGATCTTCATGTAGAATAAGAGGAAAAATCCATTTTATAAAATAAAGTCTTTTCATGGGAATGCAAGTGATGCTGCTTGTCCAATTGGAAAGGTTGCCTAAATGGACATTTTGCATGTGATGTATAGGGTGAAACTGAATGGTGAATATAGTATAGATGGTGCAAACTTCACCAGCATTGCCAAGGGCAGACTTAAAGGGTTTTTGGCTTTGTATCCTCTGAGAATTTGTGCAGATTGGCTGTGGGGCTCATTACTGCAACCTCCAGCTATTTCTGATGGGGAGCAGTAGGCCCAACTTGTCAGCTTCTGTCACAGCAGAAGAAAACTGAACTATGTAGAAGCTGATGAGGGAAATGAATAACCTCAAATCAAAAGAAAAAGTAATGTAGCATCTGCCAAGACCAGATCTTTTCACTCAAGGGAAGTTTCTGAAAGCTGCTGTATGGTAGGCTACATTAAATAATTAAGATCTTACCATTGTAATCTGCTTTAATAATTAAATATTATTTCTAGCTGCCTGACATGCTGTGTAAGCCCTAAAACACAAGAGTTTGGCTTTATTTAGTCTGTGCTTGAGCTTCAGTCAGGAGATAAAATGTTGTTGTTCTGGCTGAGACAAAGACCGGATTGTCAATGCACAAGCTGGACTTTTATCAATGCTTGGACCAATTTTCCTAGCTCTGGCACTGCAGGGGCTTACAGTGACTTGAGTTTTTCAGATTCATGGGAGGGGAAAAAAATCCTCTCCTTAGTGTAAATGAAAGACGTGTTGGCCCTGTGAGGAGTGGCTGCAGAGGCTGTGGGCACGTTTTGAGTTGGGCTGGTGGTCAGAATGGGGCAGAGGAAGGTCCGGTGGCCGCCACCCCAGTGGCCTTCAGGAGCTGCTTTGGGTAACCTAAGCAGCTCCCCAGGAATTTGCCTTTAAGTGTAAATGTGGAGAACATCTTTTTGGGGTGTTAAAACCTTTTCTAGTATTTGGGCCATAATCAGATGAATGATCCTTTTAGTATGTGCTGTGCAACAGTTTGAATATTGAGCATATTACATGTGATGTTGCTGATAACGAGGTATCCGTGAGGTTTAACTCCTGGAGTTTACCTTCACCTCTGAGTAACACTATTGTAAATATAAAGTTCATTCAATTAAATGGAATTTCCTTAGATTAAAATAACTAGATAGAAAAACTGGCCTATACTCTTTTAGCTCTAATGCAACTCTTTTCTTCCCATGCAAAACACCACAAATGCGAAAGACATTTGCACCAGAAAAAATGCAAGGTTCGAGTGTTTTTCTTTAGGAGGCGGATTCAGTTACTGCCCATCAAGTCCCTGCTATCACCAAGCACTGCAGCTAAATCTTTTATAGATACTTCCACTTTTACAGAAGTTTCCTTGCTCTCCTTTATCAGGAAGAGGCCTTGGCTGGCAACCAAGTGGGCCATTTGGATTTAAAATATACAGTTAAAAATGTATAAATCCATTAATAAAAGATTACATAGTATTTTGAATAGCAGTTTTCCTCTTCCTGAGATAGGGAAGCAAGGGCACTGGCACTGCCCTGCTGAGATTATGCAGCTTGAGGGATGGAAATCATTAAACTCTCTGTAAGAGCTATGATGTGGCATTAAATAAAAAAAAAAAGGATTGGAAGGCTTTTTTGCCACACTAGTGTAAGAACTAATGTGAAATCCTGGTAACATGAGAAAGTTGCAAGGTTACCCTGCTACTAATGAGCTTCTTTAGAGACATTGGTATCAGCCTGGTGATAAGATATCATAAAATAGCTGCCATCTCCACCCGTTGCATCAGCAACTGCGGCTCGGTCGCATGTGGGAGAAGGTAGAAAATTAGAGGTTCATGGGGTGTTGGAGAGGGCGGTCTGGGCAGCTGAGAACCTGAAGAGCAGGGGAGAAAGCAAATTGTGTGGAGATGCTGCCCTGGCCTTGGCCCTAGGCTCACCGAGCAGCGGGCGCTTAGGAAGCGAGTGTTCACTCCTCCAAGGTTAGAAAACTGAATGGATCGATGGCTTCCTTTTGATGGGGGGAAAAAAATGGAAAAGGAGATGCTATTTTACACAATGAACAGCTGCTTATTGCAGACCAGAAAAGGTAGGGAAGAAAACACACTAAGTCATAGGATAGACTGGAGCTTCCTGTTGGATTTTCTTCATGATGCAGATAAAAATTTTCTTCTAATTTTTTTTGCTCAGCAAAGAAGGAAGATGGAAAAGTGCATTTGAGCAGCTTAACTACTGTGTTCATTTGGAGAGTTTCTTTCTTGTCCTTCTATATGTAAATAGCTTGACATTGTTTTAATGCTAAGTGTTTTCTTTGTTAATCCTGTAAGATTGCGTGAAATGCGCAGTGTTCCAGCCAAGTGCTCTTAAGGGAGAAAGAACCGTGCTCCATGAATAATAAATTTTAGGCAGGGCTAAAGTAGTAAGATGCTGCTCTATCACAGGCTGAGAGATTTCCCTGCTCGGAACAACAGCTGTAAACATAGTGCAGCTTCACCCGCGGATTTAGGAGATTTAAATTACACGATTTATGCCTGGGAATCTTAGATTCATGATGTTTGTGTCCACGTTCCCTTCCCCCACAGCAAAATCCTACCTTTTATCTTCGGAATTTTAAAGTTATGGTTTCCTAATAACGCACAGGGTTCAAATAGCAAAACCCTGACCTTGTGGGGTGTCCCTCTTGGAAAAGGAAATGTGAAGCCCTGCTCTGAGAACCGCCCCATCCTCAAGTGCCTGGCAGTCCCTTCACTTTCTGGGTGCCAGCAGGGGCATTACAAGTTTTCTTTTGGAGCTCTAAGCCTCGGCCAGAACCTGTTCTGGCTGTGCACGTGCTGAAGGCTCCGTTTCCAGGGCACCTGATGGAGCAATGAATGAGTGGACTCCACTGCTCAGCAGTTTGGCAGTGGCACTGTCCGGCCCTGGGAATTTCCCCACCAACAGGGCTTGAGTGTGTATGTCCCGCTCCTCTGGGCTCAGTTAGGAGTTTTGGAATAATCAAATTTAATATGCAATTAAGCTGTATTCTGTGGCCCTCTTAAAGCTTGTCTCAGGGTGCCCCACAGAAAATGCCTTTGCTAAATCCTTGAAATAGAAAATGCTAAATCCTTCCTGTAATGGTTTATTAGGGGCTCTATGGCCTTGGTTAATTGTCTAAGTCTCATTTACCTTAGGCGCAGGAATTTTAATGTATAGAGCAAGACAGTTTATTCATTCAAAAATATTTTATGGGCAGAGGCTCTGAGCTGAAGGAAGTCATGTAAAATGAACTCTTGGGGGCCTGGCTTTCCTAGTCTCATTTTTGAGTAAATATCTGTAAACTGAAAGCAGAAAATCCTGGCTTTAGGGTTATTCTACCAAAATGATTCTTTTTTACGAATACACTTTTGGAGTGAGGGAGATCATTTTCATCGAGAGCGATGCTGAGCTGCAGTGCATCCTCGTGGGGTGTCTGATGTGCTAACGCGTCACCAAAGGCAGGACGCAGCTCTAGCCCTTGGGAGGGCTGCAGCAGGTCCCTGGGAAGGCCAGGCCTGCGGCCACGGTGATGAAGGCCCCAGGGTAGCCCATGGAAAAGGGCGCTGAAAAAGGGGGGTCTGGGGTCTAATCAGAGCCTGCTGACAGGCTCTTGGCAACCAAGGCAAGTTGCCTGCAACCTCTCACTGTGGGTTTTTAAGTGAGCCCCTTGCACGGGGAAGTAGGCTGCTCTATTTTCTTCTCTGGATTTGTAGGGAAGAGAAAATTGTTTGGCCTTGATAGTTCTTAAATAAAGGTGTCTAGTGGCTTTTAGGGAGTGTGGGGAATCCCTGGGGTAGCTGCATACAATGCCATGGGGCTTTTTTTTTAATTCTCCAAAAGCTAGACTGTGTTTGCTTTTAATCCATCTCCTCAGAATAAAGGAGTTTTCTTGCAATAACTTGATAGCATAAGTGGCACTTGTTGTACTGAGAGTGCAGCTGAGCCCCAGGTGTCCAGACAAGGCCAACTGCAACGTCTTTCCTTCGTTTCCAATGAACTGCTCACTTTTCTTGTGTTGTTTTTTCACTTCCTAAGATCTGAATATTTATACCGCCTTCACTGTATAATAGCCTTCAGTGAGCACCTTGAGTCCATACTTGCATTTGAAGACTTAGCAAAGCAGTGAGAAGATACAGGGCAGATGCACAGGAGAACTCTGTCCACACTGGGCACTGTCTCCTGATGCCAGCGCCTGAGGCAGTGAAGCGTCTTTCTCCTCCACAGTGGGTGCTGTTTTCTTGATATTTTCCTTCTTGGTAGCTGATGTCATCTGCTTATTCCTTTCCATTATGCTGTTAGCATGAAAAATAATTGTAGGGACCAAGGGGAAAAAAATCGGCATTGCAGAATTCCCACGGATTTGCTGTGACTCGAGGCAAGTAAAGATCCCTCTGGCATTACTGGAATTTTCCTGCCCGCTGCTATTGAAAAGTCCTGCCGGTTGCGCACAAAGATGAAAAAAACTGCATTTTTCAGTCCTGGGCATTTTAACAGTAGGGTCCGGTTCGGAAGCCGGAGACGCTACCTCATTTGGGGCCCGATTCTGCCCTCGTGGTGATTCAGAGGGATAAGATCAGGCCCCAAGCTGGTGGCTTGGGGACAAGGGGCCTTACACAGAGCCTTGAAGGGGCTCTTTGTGCGGGGCAGCTTGGGCAGAGCGTGTCCTGCTTGTGAGCCCAAGGAGAGGCAGAGTTAGTAAAGCTGCCTTGGCCTTTAATGCTGCCTTGGGAGTGCAGCAAGTTGCATTGAAAACCAGTTGCAGTTGCAAGAAAAAAAATGTAGGTATAAACATCTAAGTTGTACCTAATTCAGGTACAACTCAAGCCTATTGTGCCCCTGAGGAGTCAATGGGAGGGCTTGATCCAATGCTACCCTGCTGGTTTGAGTTGAATCCTGTGCTGGTGTGTCTGGTCTGCCCATGGAAGCCCAGTCTGAAGAGATGTTTTTCACCATAGGTAGAAATATTGCTGTAGGATTAGGAGCATCGTGCAGCTCTCCAGCAAGCTCAGCCCATCAGGGAGGCACAATCAAAAATGGGCTGGTTTCTAACTCAAGTTTTGTAGCTTGGAGCTGCACATCAAAGACTTAATTCACTAGACTGTGGATACTAAAGGCTGTGACTTTTTTCATTTTTTTAAGCGGTTCCTTGGAGTTAGGCTATTTCTGTAGATGGCTTTGAAAGCCTCCTAGCTACAATGTCAAGTATTTCTAATCATAAAATCAACATCTTGCAACAAAGAGTGTCTTCATTAAAAATGAGCTCCTTTCTACTGAAAAGTCACAAATGAAATATTTAAACCCAGTATTTACTCTGTCATCTTGTTTTTAGCATTTTTCTTCCTTGCCTTCTTGCAAGCATCATTGCATGCATTTCTGTGGAAAGCATCGGGAGCACCCCATGGGAAATGCATCTGTTAAAAACATCCCCAAATACACAGATAACTAAAAGAGGCAAATGGATCTGTGTATTTACTTTGTTTGCAGACAGTCAGAATTTAACAGTAATGTCCTTTAAAATCAGTTTTGGAATTTTGGCCCTAAAAGGTTTAAAGATGTGTCAGAGCAGGAATTTGCCCTGCGATCAGTCATGCTGTCGAGATGTGTAGCAGCTGAAGAGTCCACCCTTGTCTTGCAATTGTCATCTCGTATGCTATTTTATGTAAATTTTGCTTGAATTGTTAATCAGATAAGATACTCACCAGCTGCTGTTCTTCACGGTATAATCAGCACCTCTTAAAGGGAATTCCATAAAAAGGCCAAAACTATAATTATCTCCTAGAAACGGAGTTTTTTTCTCACGAGAACAGATTTTTTTCCAATGAAAAATAAATAATTTGCAAGTATAATGATTGTACTTCACATAAAGAAATAAAATGCAGAGTTATGTGCCCAGCTGTACCTGTCACAGCTCTTTTATTCCTGTTTCCAGATCGCTAATGAACAGATTATGAGGATGCATTTTATGTGAACAAAGTTCTTCAGCATAGATGAAAAATTTTAATTTAGCTACTGTAGTTTAGCATTAAAACAACTATTTGAGGTTCGACTGACCTTTCTTTTGGTTCTTTTAAAAATAAAAAATTTGCAATTGTAGTTGAAAGTTGCAGTAAAATTACAAAACAGAGGTGGAGCAGACCTTCCTAGCAGCAGTGACTTTTTTTAGTTATTTTGCACTCTAAGTATGTGCGTGTATTTTTATATATGAATTCTGCCTGCACTTGAAAAACATGTGGCTGTATTGTATATTCTATATAACCATGTATGGTAGTATAATACCTCTGATTTCATCATGTATAGAGGAGTAGTTAGCAGATGAGAAGACCAAGGTGAATCACTTCCTTGTGTGAGAGCACACACACTTTACCTGTGAATAACACCCACACTTTACCTGATAAGGTTACAGTTTGTATATTGTTGCACAGCTTGAATAAGTCTTTATTCAACTGCTATGTAAAATATAAACCAGATGAGAGAGAAAAGATGAGTTTGGCTGTTATTTTTCAAGCTCAGTCTTATTATATTGGATCTCAGGATGCACAGTGCTTTTCAAATCATTCTCAGGATTGGTTTAGCCTACATTACAAGTGCGTATAATAGAAGTGCAGTTATTTCAGTTGGCTTTTGTGCTTAGTTCGTGTTATTCTCATGCTTTAATGCTGCTTATCTGCAGGCTTGAGGAAAAAACGTAGACGCTTCTCATTTCTTCCATTTTCAAGTTCATCCTTTGTTGTATTCTTCCCTTTTGAAATCTGCTACTTTCCAGCTTGGGTCTTGCCCTCTGTTCTGATAGCATTTGGTACTGCTGGTCCTCTGTGACCTTCCCAGGTATAAAGCTTTCTCTGTTCCTGAGCTGGTGGAATACTCATTTGCACCATGTTTTGTTCCTTTTAGGATTAGGAAGGTATCTTAAAGATGTATTTGTGTGTGTGTGTGTGTGTGTGTGTAGTATTTACTTTATACATTGCATGAAGCTATTTCATAGTAAGTGACACAACTTAAAACCACTTATTTCTCGTCTTTGCCCTACCTCCATATACAGTAAGGATTTTTGACTCTACCTGTCATCAGGATATGGCAGAAAATATGATTTGTTACTAGAAGGATGCATTTTTTCTGGAAACATATGACCTAGAGAGACTTCCTGAGATATAAAAGAATTAGAAGACAAATTTTTCAAAGGTAAAAATTTTCTGGTCTGGGCAAACAGTGTTTTCAAATAGGTATTTAAATATTACTTTGTTGAAGTCTTTGATGAAAAGTTTTCCTTAAATTTGTCACTTGAGGTAGTGAGACTTTAATCTCATTTTCCAGAGAGTTCTTTTAATACACCCTTCTTCTAACCAGCCCTATCAATAAGCATTTTCTACTTAACTGCGGAAGGAATGTTTGTTAAAAATGGTAAGAGCAATTAAAGTATGAGGAATTTTTCCTCTTCATTCTGGGAAACCCTTATTGGTAATGTCCAAGTAGTTTCCCCGAATCTAATGATTAACAATAAACTATAGAAATAGCAAGGCCTACCTAAGGGGTCGACAATTAGGGGGCTACATATAGGTTTAGACAGATGGAAGCACTTACAACTGAACCGTGGGGCAAGAGAAACCTGACTAAATGACTGCACTCCCCAAAAGACTGCAAGATATAAAATGCTCCCCCTATAAAATATGTAATAAAATATTTACAGAATTCCACAAGATCATTCAAAACTTAATATTAAAAATGGAGAAAAATCTAGCCTGCCCCTTGCCAAGCTTGCCCTTCCTACCAAAGAAGGGAATTCCATTTGCTGAAGACGGAAACGTGTTGTGAGTCGCAGGGCACCCGACGGCAACGCTTGGCCTGGAAGAGAGACAAAGACGAGAGCAGTTGCCAAGGAAAGAATACACAAAAACTGGAAGTCCCCTACTTGCCTGCATTGTACAGGATAATGCCAAAGAAACCGTAATGCAGCAGCTTGTGATAAAAAACCATAAAGTCAAAAAATAATAGCATGTCTCAAAGCCTGTGGCAGTGTGAACTAACACTGAGTCATCCTTCCTCTTGATGCCAAGCTAAGCATTTGCTACTGAAGAGAGATTAAACTATAAAAGATAAATGCGAAATGCTAATGTTGTTTGGTGTTGTGATCTAAAAATAATCAAGCACTAATTTGAACTAAACAGCCAGGAGTTACTTGTTCTTACTTGGGAAGGGATATTTTTCAAAGCCAAGTGATCTAGGAAGGCGCTTCCCTTTGTGCACGCTGAGATCTGGATTCATAAATTACTTAGACTGAATCTTGCACCAGGGCAAACAGCTGTTTCATGCTGTTCAGGGGATGCTTAGTGCACTTTATACTGATCATACTGCAGAAGACAGGAGTGTAACTTCTTTGGACTTAATTTGAATGAAGATATCAGGTTTAAAAATTTAATTAGTTCTTCCAGTGAAGTTCTGCAATGCAGCTCTTCTGGTGAACTTAAGTGTTGCCAGGGCAGCTATTTGAGTTGAGATGATAAAGGAGAGCAGCAGGGGTGAGAGCAGAACGTGCAGGACATTCCCCTAGGCACTGTTGTAACTGTGCTCTACATCCTCTCTGTGGTGCAAAGAGCACTTCCTAGGCAGGTGACCCATGCGGTGGTGATGGTTGGAATATGGCTATAGTGTCCTGAAGAGACTGAAACCAAGTTCCCTTAAATTTAACAAGAATTTAAAGCCACTGTGTTCTAAGGGCACAGTGAAGTCATAACCAAAACTCCCCTTAGAGCTGTGAGGTGGTCTTGCTTTTCAAAATACGTTAGGGCCTAAAGCTGTGAGCTGCCAGCAGCCAAAGCCTGGATGGTATTTGGACACCCAGTGCCAAATCAATGAGAGCAAAGTGACTGAGGGACTTTGAGGAGCCTGTTCTGAACGTGCCTTGTTAAGCGAGTCTCTGAGAAGGTACCAGGTACTTTGAACTTGTTAATAGTGCTGTTCTAGCAAGAGAAACAAGGAGCAGTAATAAAACTCCCTGGGGAGCCTACGATGTGCGTTCCCGAGTGCAGTGCTGGACAAGCGGCGCTCCGAAAACGCCTGCTGTCCCTCTGGATGCCCGAAGAGCGGTGCCATCCAAGCCCAGCTGTGCCGTGTTGAGTTTCCCGCCCGCGCCAGCCGTGCCGTGGAGCGCTCCCGAGCACCCGACTCGGCCCGGCGTTCGCAGCGGCCCGGGCAGCTTTATGGCCCGATCCCCCGGTCAATGGACGTGTTGTCTGTTCGAGACCGGCAGGATCTGGCCTTTGGCCAAGTTTTTACAGGTCAAATAACATAAGGGAATATTTTAGTCTGAACCACTTCCTGAATTCCCAACGAAGAATGTGGAGTCAAAATATAATGAATGGCGGCTGCCTTCTGTTCCAAACAATAGCTGCTATTTACCAAATAGAGGGCAGCGTGTAAATTAAATGTGAGATTCCCCCCTCCCTGCTCTTTTGACTTCTTAGAAATTTTTCCTTCTTAACACTTGGAGTTTGGCAGGCTACAGAATTTCCTAGAAATTTGTTTGGATATATTGCAGTGATTTTGGAGTTAGACATCCTTACGAACATTTTTACTTTTTTTGTATAATTTGGATACCACACGTATAGAATGTGTACCCTGAAATTTAGCCATTCTCTTTTACTCAAGATTAATCTTTTTAGCCTTAAACAAAATAAGCACTTGATCAGGGTTCTATTTTTTTAAAAACCCTCATGGTCACTAGTTCATCAATGGTTTTCTCCACAGACAAAATAAATAACATGGAAAACAGCTCTTCCATTTACATGAAGATCCTATATGTATCTCGAGCATTAAACCTACAATTTACTGGCATTGATTAAAAAATATTTTAAATTATAATATTATAATT
Source organism: Rhynchotus rufescens (assembly GCA_032273925.1). Classification (NCBI taxonomy): domain Eukaryota; kingdom Metazoa; phylum Chordata; class Aves; order Tinamiformes; family Tinamidae; genus Rhynchotus; species Rhynchotus rufescens. The sequence goes on along the minus strand of JAVCKT010026785.1, from coordinate 2,862 downwards.
TACATTAAAGATATTATATTAAATATTAAAATATATATTTAATTATATTAAAATTTTAACTTTTTTGTCTTACAAAAGTAAGAAGGGGATGATATAAGTACTTTAGAGACGGAAAGCTTTGACATTACCTACTTGTGTTGACCTTCCTCATTTCGTCCTGGCTTCATCAAAACAGGATCAACCCAGTTGTCTTGTTCTGATTAGTCTGAAAACTTGAGTGACACATGTAGTGAAAATCTCCAGCAGCTGATCACTAGGATACCACAATTGCTGCCATCCATCCAGCCCTTCCTCCCTTGCCTATTGGATGCAGTGCTAGGTAGAAGCTGTATTTAGCCCTATACATACTGTGTATCAAAACTAGAGTGGACACCAGAATCTAACTAGGACACTGAAGTGTGTGCGACTTTTTTGCCGAACAATTTTTGTTGAACAATTTGGGCTGAAATCAGAATCTTGCATAATGTGTGTTGTAGAAAAGGGACAATGTACATGTAGATGTAAACAAGCTGTTACGTATATCACTGCATGCCTGAGTTAGGGGAAATGGCTATGCAAGTCTTCTACAGACAGTGCATCAGATGTGCTTTGCATAAATTGTGAAAAAACTAAAGTAATTGCTAAATGTGTGTTTCTAAGTGTAAAAGGACGGATAAAGCACTTAAGTCCCTGTTTAGCAGTTATTGTTTCAGACATTAAATAACCATTGAACTAATGGAATACTTATGCACTTAAAATTGAGCATGCACTTAAATACCTTGCTGGATAAGAAACACAGTCATTTCTTTTAGCTGCCGAAGTATTTTTGTGGTTTTGTACTGCAAAGAAGAATACTCAGAGATATCAGCTGTCAGTATCCCATGGGAACAAATGAATACATAGGGATATCATTGTCCTTTAGGACCTAATGTGAGGAGGAAAAAAAGCTGTCGGTTCAACATCTTATCTCACTATAAAGAGTTTTGAAAAAAAAAAAAAACAGGACTAATGTTTTGCTTGCAATGGTATAAAACTGGCATCTTTTTGTAGTAAGTTCAGTTCAATCAGCAGGAGCTAGCATGTGATTATAAGGTAAGCCAGTTAATACTAATTTTCCCTTTTCTATGTTGTTCTCAATAACAGCACATACATTTCATATATTTGAATAAGCCTTCAGGATTCTTCTATTCAGGAGGCAAAATTATTTCAAGTGAAGAGAAGGTTAGAATCTGCCTCTGTTAATCCTGTTGAACCTTGGTATTTGCCTGCCATCAGCCCAATTGACTGGGAGTTAAGGCAGGATTTCTAGTGCTTAGCTGTTACTCTCCTGAGTAATCTCATTGGTTTCAAGGGAGTTGCTTAGAGGAAGATGATGTCTCTGCACTCTGTGACTTATTGCAGGTGACCATTTTACTACAAGGAAGTAGGAAGGAAGCAGCACAAAGTTCCAAAAGCAGTTTGGCTGTGCTGTAGTTTAATGCTTGGGGATGCTGATGCACCATGGCTGCATGTGAATGACCAGCCAAGGCCATTTGGGAGTCTTGTCTTCTGCAGCTGACTGTGCCAGGAGGAAAGTGGAGGAGTATGATCTGCTCCTTATGGATAAGTCTCCACTTTCCTGCATAGTTTAAGGGAAATGTCATTGACAGAGGTACTGCAGATTTGGAGGAAAGCTAGTTCTTTTCCTCCTTATTCTGGAAGACCTCTGCAGCGGGCAGTTCCGTAAAAGGCACTGCTTGCATGATGCTGCTGAACTACCCCCAGGCTCCCCAGGCATCTGCTCTGGCTGTGCAGTTAGAAAGCCAGTACGGGCACCTGTCCATGCAGAGGCATCTTCAGAGTCCATCACTAATAAGCCATGTAAGCTTGTGTGTGAAGACAACTTCTAAATACCTGCTGTTGCCTTGCTGATCTTGGAACAAAGGTTGTTCAGTCTAGTTTGGCATTGAAGTGTGTTTTTAAGACAGGCAGATTTCCAATTTTACTAGACAGCTGTAAGAGACCCCTGTGTTGTGGCCGAGTTGCTTAGAAAATATTCTGACTTGTATTAGAATGTGAAATATCAAACTGAAAGAACAATTTAAACTGGAAAACTGAAACCTCAAACTGTTTTTTCTTTTTAGTTCACAGCAACCAAGTGCATTTTCAGGTGAAAAGTGCCAAAACCCCCAAAGTTTTGGAAGAAAACCCCTTTAAGCAAACAGAGGAATCTAAGAATAGCAAACAGTTTCAAACAAAAGATTAATTTATTTGGGAGGAAATCAGATGCCTTCTGCAACATATATGAAAAGAAAGAAAAAAAAAAAGCTAGTTTGTTAAAAACCTAATTTTCTGACGAAAGTTGAGGCAGAGTTTCCAAGCAGCCTAGTAACAATAGCAAATGCTGCTACTCCCCAGACACTTGCAAAGGCAGTTTGGGCTGGAGAGTGAGGAGAGTAATTAAAGAGCAGTTATATGGTGTCTGAGCATCCCAACTTTATAGGGCTGCCAAAATGCACTGGCAGGAAGACAAATCCCTCTCTTGCTTTTGATCTTTCATCCCTTTTTCCTCAATTATGAATGGAGGTAGAAGGATCTGAACATCTTAATCACCTGACTCAGACCATCACACATAGGTAAAGCCCTTATTAACACCTCTGATGAAATGAGTGGTGACTTCTCTGCATGCTCTGCTTCTTTCAGAGAACTTTGCATGAAGTGTGATGAGACTATTGACGGCCATAAATCCAACTGTTGGATTAAAAGGCCAGCACTTCCGTAGCAAACCTACTGCTTCCTGTGTGTTCCTCATGGCACATTTACCTCGTGGTCTATTTGTAGAGCCATGTATGTCTTTGCTTAACTTTGCTTAACTTTAATATTTCTGAGCTTTATGCACTTTCT